>JAOPUL010004744.1:111982165-111994422 GCA_027564515.1 Octopus rubescens
TGCCAGCTCCAGTCAAACCGTCCAACCCATGCTTGCATGGAAAACGGATGTTAAAGGATGATGATGATGATATATATAACACATTTACTACTCAAAGTCTCTTGCCAAAGGAGGGGAAGTCTTTACCTGCATATTACCCCTCCAACAGAGGTAAACAGACAATAAGATTAAGAGAATAATAATTTCTTTCAAACAATTACAATTAGACAAAAGGTTGATGATTATATAATCAAAGAAACAACTACACATTATCTACTTAATAAAAATTTGAAATGTGCACAAAGCAATGAAGGTATCACAAATATATAACAAGCAATGAAGGTTTGCAATCACAAATAACAAGTTTTCTTTATCGTTTATCTCTCTTTAGATTTTTTATTTGTAATTTTTACCAAACTGTCACTTGTTCACAAATAAACGTAATTATTTATTGTTGATGCCAGGCTGGAGTAGGGACAAGTCACTGTACTGCAGTATTCCCCTTTCCCCCACTAAGACCTCAATTTCACCAACAATTAACTTCCTGTATATAGCTACTAATTACCAGCTGTTGCCTTTTAACAACCTGCTTCACCAGCCACAGTTCTAGACATTGATCTACATTCTTTCTCACTTCTATTACCTTCCTTCACCTATTCTTTAAACTTTTTATGCCAATTTATTGCTTTCTCTCTCCACTAAGCTGACACACTTTTCCAGTTATTTGGACTCTCCAATTGCTGAAAACACATTAAAACCAGTCCTTCCCTCCACATACACAACACACACACACACACACATACACACACACACACATATATATAAACTGGACTTTTGTTGGACTCTTTTCCTTAGGACGTTGCACTCCTGCAAAAACTATATCTGATTTATGGCAACATTTATACCAGTACAAATTATACACGCTGGAAAAATTTGGATTGCATTCAGTTCAAGTTTCATGCATGATAAACAAACATAATATCACGGCCTCTGCTAACAACAACACCTTTCAATACAGGCAGAGAATGAAAACTGAGGGGCGCCATCTGCATGAAAAACAATAGCTAAGTCATTATTAAAATATTCAATGCTACATGCATTAACCAGATAACTCTTGCTTTTTATGCCGACAACATCACTGAGTTATTTTTATGCCGACAACATCACTGAGTTATTTTTCCGATACCAACTGATACACAATCTTATATATTTACTTCAACAAGAATTATGTAGACTATACGTCTATAACAAGGTTATCATAAAACTAAAAATATCTGAAGTTGTTTCGCATACTTGTCGAAATAATCAATATATCACTGATCATTGACTAATATTGTTTTTGCTTACTGCCAGCTAATTCAGGCTCCCTGAATTAACCCTTTAATATTCAGATTACTCTGTCAAATATAATGCTTATTTATTCCCATTGATTTGAATTAATCATGGCTTATGTTGTAGCTTTGAGATTTCAATGGTGTGATTGCTTAAGTTTTAAATGACATTGTTAGGTAGATGTAAGAGGCCAGATCTGGCTAGTTTGAACATAAAACAGGTGGAAAATTTTGGGCTGGATATGGCCAGTTTAAATGCTAAAGGATTAAATATCATCATCATTTTGTGTCTATTTTCCATGCTGATATGGGTTAGACGGTTTGACTGGAGTCTGGCAAGCCGGAGAGCTGCACCAGACTCCAGTTCGTTTTGGCTTAGTTTCTACAGCTGGATGCCCTTCTTAACACCAACCACTCCAGAGTGTACTGAGTGCCTTTAACATGTCACCGGCATGGGTCTTTTTAACATGTCACCAGCATGGGTCTTTTTAACGTGTCACCGGCATGGGTATTTTTAAAGTGTCACCGGCATGGGTCTTTTTAACGTGTCACCGGCATGGGTCTTTTTAACGTGTCACCGGCATGGGTCTTTTTAACGTGTCACCAGCATGGGTCTTTTTAACGTGTCACCAGTATGGGTCTTTTTAACGTGTCACCGGCATGGGTATTTTTAACGTGTCACCAGCACAGGTCTTTTTAATGTGTCACTGGCACATGTTAACAGAAACTTAATGGTAAGAGAGAACAGATATGAGAAACCATTATATGATATTGATTACATCTAAAAGTTGCTTTATCTTCATTCACCCTCGGTGAATGTAGCATCAACCAGGAGAAATTGATATCATCAGACAGTATCCAACAATCATTAGGTGTTTCAAACCTGAATCATAATAGCCTCCTGTTGATGGGTCAGCAGTGGTGGCCAAATCATAGCTCAGCATCTCCTCACTGGTTTCTAACCCTAACTCCTCTCTTTTGCTCCATAATCAACAAGAGGCTCTTCCTGTTGCCTCTCCCATTTCTGTGCACAGCAACTTTTCTCTCTTTTCCATACTCACTAGACACACTCCAAGACAAATGAAGAATATGACTATCAAATAGCAAATAAAATAAAGCTAAAATTTAATTGTAAAGAAAACATTTACTAATTTAAAAATAGGTATTTTTAATTAAAACAAAAAAGTTATATAATTATTTTCAACCTTTTTCTCAGACATTTTCCATTCTTTTTTTCCCCAACCTAGCATTAACCCTTTAACTTGCAAAACCAGTCATAACCAGCCTAAATATTCTGCCTGTTTTATGTTAAAACCAGCCAGATCCAGACTCTCACACCTACCCTACAATGTCCTTCTAAAAATAAGTAATCACATCATGAAAATCTCAAAGCTACAAGATAATGCAGGATTAATTCAAAATAATGTGAATAAATAAGCAATATATATTTCCCATGTGAAGGTGCGTGGCTTAGTGGTAAGGGCATTTGGCTTGCAATCATAAGGTCATGAGTTTGATTCCCGTCTGCGCGTTGTATTCTTGAGCAAGATACTTTATTTCACGTTGTTCCAGTCCACTCAGCTGGCAAAAATGAGTTGTACCTGTATTTCAAAGGGGCCAGCCTTGTCACATTCTGTGTCATGCTGAATCTCCCTGAGAACTACATTAAAGGTTACACACATGTCTGTGGAGTACTCAGCCACTTGCACGTTAATTTCACGAGCTGGCTGTTCTGTTGATTTGATTGGATCAAATGGAACACTTGTCATTGTAACCAAAAGAGTTCAAGTTTAAATAGAATCTGAGACTCACTGATAGATAATAAAACTAATAAGATAGTTTCTCTTCTTAAAACATAAAAGTAATGACTGTTCATTTATAATACAAAGATGTTTCGATATAATTACGCCGCCACCAAGAATTACTGTAAACTGATCATTAAATACAAAAATTTTGTAATTCTTCGCAACAACAAAAGGTAAACTAATTCAAATTCAAATTTGCTTCGAGGTTTCGTTTATCCTAACTTATTTCTTTTCTCTGCTGCCATTGTTTATTATTATTACTTGTTTGTTTGTTTGGTTTTCTGGAAATTTTTCTACACCTATTTTGCACTCCTGACATGTTTTTAAAATTGAAATCAGAGAGATTAACTGGAAGTAATGCTTTTTTGGTGTTTTTTTTAATTTTTTTTTTTTTAATTATTTTTTTTCTTTCTGAAAATACTGAATTTTTAGTAGTTATTTGTGATTCTGCACTGCTGAAAGATAATCAAGATAAGATAGAAGCTGCTTTGTAAATTCCGCATCAAGTATAGAGAGATAAGTTGTCACGAAATAAAGACACAACCAAGAAAATTACTGCTTTCATTTCAACTCAATTAAAAACCTTCAGGGTAAAAATTCTTATTTCTTAATTTTTTCTCTTTTACTTCTCTATTTCACTCACTCTCTCCTTCTCTCACACACACACTCTCTCTATCTTTGTTATTGTTGTTATATGTTTTCCCCTCACAAACAATTCCATTTCATTACCAAAAAAAAAAAAAAGAATTAACTAAAGTTAAACAACAACCATAGATTAATTCAAATTGTATTCAGAATTAACATTATTTGCTATTTATTTATTTTTTAATATATTTTTCAATTTTGCCGGGTTCGTTATTAATTTTTTTTTTTGTGTGTTGTGTTTTTATTTTTGGGGTTTTTTTTTTTTAGTTCTATGCATCTAATTTTTTTTTTTTTAAATGAATGGCCACTTTTTCACATGATTAGAAAAAAGAACCAATGAATTTTTGGATAGTTATATGAACAATGTGATTTGTGTGCACTTATAACAGTAACAGAAGCAAATATAATTACATCTTTTGCAAGTTATTCAAAAGGCAACACCCAGAAGACATTTGAAAAATAGAGTAGAGCTTCTTGAACAAATCTCTGAATAACAATTTATTCCAATAACCAAATCACGTTCTTTAGCTTGTGCCAAACAAAACAACAAGTTGCACAGAAACAGATAAACCAATCAAATATCAATTGCTGGTGTTCTTGGAGCTTAGAAATATCAATGTTATAAATTGAAGAATTATATCTGGAAAAAATGTGAAGAGGAAGAAACCTTTCCAATTAAGTGAACTAGGATGAATAGGTATCAGACATAGATTTTGAACCATTTCCAAACATTGGACTAACAAAAATTAGCAGCCTAACTGACTACTCAATCACCATGCCTTCTTTATGACTGAAATTTTAACTTTGTGTCAAACAGAAGCACTTAGCAATGATTCTTACAATGCCAATCCTTTCTAAAGAATTTAACAGAAATAATAAAATATGGCATTCTTTTGTTGCAACAAATGACATCAAATTCCATTTTCAAGGAAAAGAAATCTAGAGCAGAGCATCAGAGTGGGGTTTCTTTAGACTTTCTGCATTCTAGGTTCAAATCCTGTTGAGGTTTTCTTCATTCTCTACACCAGATCGTTCATAGACATGGACTCAACTTGAGAACACAGTAAGGGCCAGATTTATAAGGGGGTGAAGGGGGCGATTGCCCCAGGTCACCCTCGATATTAAGGAGCCCCTGCAACGAAGGGTATGGAGCACGCAATACAGGGAAGGCCCACCTCCCAGTAATTTTGCATGAAGAGGCTCTCTTTCAATATACAAACATATCTTGACGTCTTAAAAAATGTAATGGATTCTCTTTTATGATAGATAACCATAGATTTCTCCACATTACTGACACCAATCATTTTCCAAGATTTAAATTCTTATGTATGATGGGCCCCTGAAGTGCTCCGGCCCACCATATTTTAAATCCGGTCCTCCTTCCACCAGCTTTTCTTTCTGTCAAAACTATTCACTTAACTGTTTCCAGAAGTGTTCCTTATTTTTAGAGTTCATTTTACTTTCTTATCTGATGGTCTGAAGATAAAGTAAGTATGTGAGATATATTTTGGGGTTGTTCGAATAAAGATAAGGTACTTAATTTTTTTTTTTTACTCCTGAATTGAAATTTTATTTGTTCAATGAATAACAGATACAGGTACAAATTAATATAAAAACAAGGCAAAGAAAGTAAAATAAGAAGAAATGTGAAGAAAAAGAAACGGGGACAGCACATGTCCCAGGACAGGCGGGGGTATTCAGCCGCGCCCGCAGTAGCCGCTTCATCTCGTGGGGCTCATTTATCCGACGGGCCGCAGCAATCCCTATTTTGTGGAGGAAGTCTGTGGTCTGAGGACCGTCTCGATGGCTGCAGGTACGAGAAATTGGGAGTTTCTATATAATTGCTCAGTCTGCAAGAAACAGCGGCCAAATAGCCACCAAACCATCCCAGTTGTCATAAAAATTAAGAGTAATGTATTATTAGATAAACAATCGCTGAATAAAGATTAGGTCACGGCTGGAACGTTTTGTTTACACGTATGCTTTAACAGGAATGACCTCCAACTAAACAACACTAGTTACAGTAAAATGCGGATGACTTAAAAAGAAAACCTTTAAGTCATGGAAGAATTATTTGGCAAATCATTCATGATTTCTATAAAAATCAAAACATAGAAACCGTAACTACTGTGATCAAAAGCAAAAAAAAAAAAAGAAAAGAAAAGAAAAGAAGGAAAACGTAAACAGTGTTTCGTGAAGTATCTAAGTTTACGCTTCATCTTGGACGTGATGTAGGATTTGGTTGAATCATAAATGTTTCAAAATTTTGGTACGATGTCAGCAATTTTTACCATCGACTCCAGTACTTGACTGGTACTTTATTTTACCAGTTTCGAATAGATGGAAGGGAAAGTGGCTCACGACAGCGTTTGACCTCAGGACATAAAGAGCCGGATTCCCTTTAATTTTTGTCAATTATTCTATTCTCAAGTTTTTTCCATAATGATCCCAAAAGTCACAGCATTAGAATAAGCAGTTAGGAGATTGTAGGTGAAATTATTTTAAGCACAAACCTACATCTATATTTTAGATTAGAATTCAGTGATTACATTTTACCTGAGTCTACCTGCACACCTGCAAGGCAACTTCACAGCAAGTTGCTAATCGTAATTATGTCTATTATTCCCAAATTCTCAACAAGAAATGTATTTTTTTTTCAAAGCAAAGAATAACTTCAAACACGTGCAACTGCTGATCCTCTAGAAGGTCAGAATATATACCGTTATTGATAACTATTCTCAAATCTTCAGCAGCGCACCTCTGAGACCAAATAAATAAAAAAAAGACTGAGGTGTCAACTTCACAAGTTTACTCTTTTTCATTTCATACGTTCATCAGTTTTACTCATCTGAACTTATCTATAACAAACCTTATCGACCAGAACTTTTTTCAATGCTCTCTGTCTGTCTGTCTGTCTGTCTGTCTCACTCTGTCTCTCTCTCTGTCTCTCTCTCTGTCTCTCTCTCTCTCAGCTTCTTGTCAAACATTATATAGGTCTTTCATTCTGAATATAATGCTCTGCGTTAACTGCAGATCTCCAGTCTTTTTCTTGTGTTCTCTTAAAGTACCAACCTTCAACATTTCAAACTCACATGTTTTCCCAAACTCCAACTTAGTTTAACCTTCTTTTCTAATACGATTGTGTCTTTGGGGAATGCCTCCATAATTACATTAATCCCTGTGATAAGAAATAACTACTTCCATACATATTTAATTCTGGATCATGGGATTAGTCACGTGTTTAGATGCCTGTGTGGGTACAAATCAGTAGATTTAGCCCACCCGTTCTTCAACTGCTTTACCACACCGAATTTAAGAATTAAAGCAGTATATTTTATTTTGAATGTTGCTTCTGCCAAATTTATCCTCCAGTCTTTCCACAAATATAATTTAAAAAGTAACCGACAACTGAATCAACTAAAGATGACCGTTTGTTGTATCGTAAAAGACTTTAAATGTATGAAGATCTTTTTCATCTAACATTCTTTGCGTTGTGCTACTGTGATACACAGTCTGAGAGTAGATTCCAACTCTCACTTCGTGCACGTCACTAACTAAATCGTACAGCAATAATTTGAATAACACAGAAAATAACCTTGTTACATATAGGACAAAAATACTAATCAATAGGAATTATAATGAGAGAACATTAAATATTGTAGAATCGCACGTGTTCAATGCCGAAGCCTGAAGATAATTATCATATCCACCGCCAATAACGCCAGCTGCAGTACCACGACGACGACGACGACGGCCGCCGCCGTCGCCGCCGCCGCCGCCGCCGCCGCCACCACCACCACCACCACTACTACTACTACTACTACTACTACTACTACTACTACTACTACTACTACTACTACTACTACTCTCATCCAATAGTGTCAGAGATATCTTCACATTCCAAACCACAGCATTAATAATATCCCTATCAGCAGCACACCAGAATGAATCTAAACTAACATTAACAACAAAAACTCTTGTTACGGTGACTTCAGAGAGTTACTTCTGTTAAAGTTCCGAATAAATATCCAAACCCGCCCAAGTCGACCTCCGCCGTCCTTCCTTTGAGGAGACGATGGAAATTTCGTCTCTTCCTTTTTTTTTCCTTCTACAAACTCTCTTTCTTTCTTCGTTGTCATTATATCAGCCCATCGTATGCCATAGCTGTGTAGACCTATTCGAGAGTGGCAGTCTTTATTGTAGTTACAGTTACCGTAGATGAAGACTGGACAGTCGTGTGAAGTCGATGCCTTCTAGTTTTGTTGTTTAAAATTTTCAAAGTTGATTTCGACCGCCTTTCGTTTTCTGGTTCCCTTCCTAGCATCACACTATGCTTCATGAATAAACTGTTTAGCGCTTCGTTCTCCCGTGACTATTTCATGTACTGGATGTACGGTGAATGGAGATTCCCCTTTGTGCACATCAATGTTTCCCAATTAAGAACAGTCTGTCGGACGCGACCCACATTCAAGATTGTCATACAATGGATTCCTGGGTTTCGAATCCACTAAATACTTACATTTTTATACTTTCTCTCTCTAGTCTATTTTGTCAATCACGCACGCGCACACGCACACACACACACACACACACACACACACACACACACACACACACATGCATATATATGCATGTTTGTGTATGTATATGCGTGTGTGAAAGATGGCTCACAATAAATAACACGATTCTTTTTAAAAGAAAAGTAAGAATACAAGCCTGTTATCGTTTTGTTATTTGTATACACATCTAACATGTATGAATGCGTAAAACATATGATATACATATAGCTGTAAACAAATAAGTTCAATACTGCATAGATGTATGTTCTACTGACGTAAGAACGAGGGAGTAGTAGCCATAAAAATGAGTTGCTAAGGCTACATGTATCCTCTCTCGTACTTATAAATCAAATACACATTATGATGAAACTATTATATATTATATAATGTTTCGTGTAATCGTAGTCAAATTTCAGCTAAGAGATAAGTGTTATAGTGAAATAAGAGCAAAAAAGCTGACAAGAAGAAGCATTTGAAGCCAATAATAATAATGAAGATATTTACAGACACCTTATCATATTTTTAACCTCCGCTTTAAATATACGTCTGATCGTTTCAGTAAGTTATTCACAGAAAGAACACCAGTAGCCCTGAAGTTTTCTACCCTTTACAGACTAATAAAATCGACATAGTTGATAGAAAGAACACTTGTTGGTCAGTGGCTGTTCGGGAGAGAAGCAAATAGAGCGAAATGTTTAGTTTTGAGCTATGGAATATTTTTCTGGTAGGTCGGAAGTGAAGAAGAGCTTGTTTATAGGGGCAGGGACTATTGTAGAGGGGAAAGGAGAGGGAGGGAGAGAAAGAGAGAAGGGGAGGCACATAGAGAGAGAGAGAGAGAGAGAGAGAGAGAGAGAAGACTGCGTGACTATGAACTATTGGACAGGTTGAAGCGTGTAAACGAGAATATCTTTGACAACCATTTGAATATTATCATTTTGAAATCTAAGTTCAAATGCCGCCGAGGCCAACTTTGCCTTTCATCCTTCCGGGATCGATAAAGTGAGTACCATTTACGAACTGGGGTCGATAAAATCGACTACTCCCCTCCCCCCCAAAATTCCAGGCCTTCGAGCCCAGTATAGAATGGAAAATTATTATTTTGAACGTCACCTAAAACGTTTGTAAACAGCACTGTTTTATACACTCAAGCAGTTATCTCACGTGAGTTCTAGCTGGCCTTTGTACAGAATCAGCAACGGATCAAGTCTGGAATATTTTTCGGCCCCAAAAGAGGCAGTCCAATAACTGCAGAACAGTTTTAGCAGTAATATGTATGTGAGGCCGTCAACAGCGGTTCCGAGATTAGTATTTGCTTCCCTGTTATGTGTAACAATTGTGCAAAAGTTTGTTTGTGGTGTTGAAATAGATTTGTTAATCATTACTAGTTTTCTGGAAGTGTCTGTTCATAGAGGTAGTACAGCCCTTGTGTCAGGTGTTTAAGTTGCGCACGAATGATACTGTAGAAGGTCTTTGGAGACTATTGAATCATAGATTTTATCAAACATGATAGAGTATGGATCACGAATAAACAAAAATAACCCGTTTTAATGAATGCTACAATGAAGTAGTTTTGTAGAAAAATTTCGATCCAAAAGAAAAGAAACTGATGGAGTTTTAGACAGGCAATTTAACCATGAGATTTTCATGGAAGAGGTGTTCGAAGGGTTTGTCGATGTAAAGTGTGACAGTATTGCTTTCGCCGATGTTCTCAAGGGCTGAGCACAAGTGTGATTACTAGCGTATATTGCCAGTAGAGCAAGTCTCCAATATATCTGTTTTTACTGAAACGTACTCAAAGATAGATAAATAAACAGTGTGTATTTGTGTGTGTATATGTGTATGTATTAGTGAATGAGAGAGAAAGAGAGAGAGTGCGGGGGGAGAGAGACAGAGGGTGGGGGAAGCAGAAAATACTCAATGAGATAAAGGCGGCACTAGCTACGAATGTGTCCATAACATTTCGGATGGTGATAAATCGGTACTTGGCAAGGATTATGGTAACATTCTTGACAATGCGGTATACTATATGGCTCTTCCATAGATTGGTGTATAGATAAAAACAATCCGTGAAATAAATGCGATCAACATTTTGAAAATATATTCTGTTGGTATTAGAAATTGATCTAAAAAATATTATACCGTTACCATGTATATACGTATCCCTGTCTGTCTGTCTGTCTGTCTGTCTGTCTGTCTGGGGCTCTCGCTCTCTCCCCACCACACACACTCACTCAGACACTGTTTTTACACATAACTGCACAAACATACATACCCACACATATACACGCATAAGTACGCATACACTCACATTGATACAGCGAGAAAGAGAAAGACGAGGGCAAAATGAACTCTGGAATATCGTGTTGGATTACCAATGCACTAATACGTGTATCATGTAGATCCGCTGCAGCTGCTTCGTCTCTGAGCAACAACCATGATTCTACCTGCCTCTAATCTCTTCTAACTGTAAGGAATAGGTAGCTATCTTCTGGGAATGTTGTTTAACATGCATTGGCACCATAATCTGGACGACATGCATCTCATCAATTTAATGAGAAACATTCGTGAGTTAAGCATCCGTTTTAAAAGTTCTTAATGTACGTAACAGTATATTATATATTATGTAATAGCTTACGCAGAGGCGGTACTATAGCTCATGATGGTAGCAGAGGTGTGGTTATTGTTAGGTAAAAACTCTATATAATGTAATACAAATATATAGGCCTATACATGACGGATAGAGGGAGGTCAAATCGGACATCCAACAATTATAGAATAAATGTATGTATGCATATATGTCTATTGCTGACTAGCACCAGATTTATCAGTGCACGCCCACTTAGTTCTATACTTTGATGATAGACAGATCGATTGTAATGTGTAAGAAAAAGTATACGTGGTCAACGTTTTTCATCGATCATCCAGACTTAAGATTGATGGTTTGAAAAGAAAATCTGGTTTTCATTTCAGGTTTCCGAGGAAGATCTGGCTTGTCTACTAAATGCAACAGGTTGATTGACTACATAAATACTTCCTCTTTGTTTAGTATTTTTTGTTCATTTTCAGTTTTGATTGTTCCGACCTATGATGAAAAACGTTCCAGTCACATTCATCCAGTGTTTTTTTTAACAGCAATGAGAGATTTGAAACTGTTTGGATGATAACGCTTAGCAAGGCGACCAACATTATAAAAACTCTATTGCTCGCTCATCTCAGCTGCTATTTATGGTGGCGGCAGTGATGGTGGAAATGTTTGTAGTAGATATTTTGTTGTTTAGCAATAAACTGCTATCTCCCTTGTATTGGTTTATTGGTACAGAACACTTATGAATCTGCAGACACAGCAGTCAGAATATTTCAATGGCGACTATGGTTTGAGTTGTAGATATTTACCACAAGGTAGGCCAATGAATCATACCCGCAGGAAATAATATTTAGTAGAAAATCTACAAGAGATTGAACAACCGCGCGCTTATCGAACATTCATAATATTGTTCAAAGAACTGGATTAAAAATGTAGCAATAGAACTTTTCAGTTGTTGGCAAAATATGCATACATAAACGCAAACACATGAATGTGCGTAACGAAACACAAACAATCACGTGCACATGTGCATACATATACATAAGTACATAGATCTTTGCAACATAATGTATTACTTTGATAACTAACTTTGATATGTTTCGGCCAGTATTGGTCCAGGCCATGTCTAACTTAATAGCACCAACTGGTATTAAAGTGTTCCCCGGTGAGCCATTGTAGTTAAGCATTCAATTTCATCCAATGCAGAGTTCCAAACAGCCAGAATGGTGAAACGTACGTAGGAACAAATATAAAAAAATAATACTGTTTTTTTGTAATTTCTCACATACATACATACATACATACATACATACATACATACATACATACATACATACATACATACATACATACA
>JAOPUL010004744.1:112554248-112565462 GCA_027564515.1 Octopus rubescens
ACCAAATCCACTCACAAGGCTTTGGTCGACCCGAGGCTATAGTAGAAGACACTTGCCCAAGATGCCACGCAGTGGGACTGAAACCCAGAACCATGTGGTTGGGAAGCAAGCTTCTTACCACACAGCCGTGCCTATATATATATATATATATAAAAAATGTGTTTAAGGTTATAAAGCATCAGGCTTACAGAGTTTGTGAGAGTTCGATTCCCGGATTGGGCTGTGCAAGACACTATATTTTCATGTTGCTCCAGTTCACTCAGCTGTAGAAACTAGTTGCGACGTCACTGGTGCCATGGGTTGTGGGGGACTGGTAGGCATGGGTGACTGCATGTCTTCCACAAATAATCTTGGCCCCGAACTTGTACCGTGGCCGGAAACTTCCTATTTGCAATCCCATGGTCGAAGGTGGCGGTGGGGTGGGTCTTTAATTTATTTTTGTTTATACATTGCTTTTCATTTCTCTTTGCAGCTATTGCGGTTTGACCCTGCTCAAAGGCTGTCTTTGACAGGTGTACTCGGCCACCGTTGGATCACATCAAAATGTAATGTCACCATTCCAGTGGTTTCACAGTCAACAGAAGCTCAATAATAATATATTAGCATCTACTTAGCTACCAATCTACCCATCAAGCCAGCCACCCCCCATTTTTTTTTTTTGTCTCTTCTCTTCCTCATATGAAAACCAGTCAGTTTATGACCCATGGCAAGAATTGCAATAAGTAAACTGTGGTTACAACAGTAGCTATAACAACAGTAGCTAAAAAAAAAAAAACTGTCGGGAGAGAAAGTAGATTGGGTGGCAAGGTGTAGATAATAAAATTTTACCTGGACATACCTTTTACCATCTCTCATTATCACCTCCCCCCCCATATCTGAGGGTTGTGTTCCCCACCTCTTCTTGAGTAATTTGAAATTTTGCTCATTCTCTCTCTCTTGTTCTCAAGACTGTTTTCCCTTGAGACTTCTGTGTTTTATATATATATATATATAATATATATATAATGTCTGTGTGTGTGGGTATTTTAGTAACAAACCCTGTTGTGTGATTTGTGCATGTATGTGTATATAATTGTATGTATATATGTATGTGTTGGAGATGGATTGCAAGAAACCTAATCTCAATCAAATAAATGAGCTCTGCATATATTGACTAATTGTTTCATTGTTTGTAACTTCACACACACACACATCTCTTAATAACACATACATGCACACCTAATTAGCTGCATTGATATACAACCAGGTACAAAGCATTCCCCCTCCTCCCCCCATCCTTCCCTATCTTTTCTCTAGTTCTCTCTCATTCACCCCCCCCCCCCGTCTCTCTGTTCACTGTGTGCATGTGTGCATGTGTGCAATTTTGTTAGCTGTAGTCTGTATATGTGGTGGTGACGACTTTGGTGAAGCAATCAGCTGTGGCTATTTGCAAATGTGTCATCTGAGAATAAGAATTGAATTTAACTTAAAAAAAATCTCTTTGAAAAAAAAATACAAAATGTAATAAAAAATATTCAATACACTGAAATTGTAATAAAAGGAGAAAAAAAGAAAATACATTTTTCTTTTAAAATTCAAGTCTTTTTTTTGTATGTTTTTATTTATGACGGGTGTGATTGAGGTCAAGAAGTTTTCTTCCCAACCATATGGTTTTATGTTCAGTCCCATTGTGTGGCACTTTGGGCAAGTGTTGGTGTTTTTTTTTTGTTTTTTTTTTGCGGCGTGGGTGGGTGCTATAAGCTTGGGCCAACTACAAAGCCTTGTAAGTGGGTTTGGTAGATGGAAAGCGAATGCGCTTTGTGTATGTCCTTGTATTGATCTTGTGTGATAGTTGTAGATGGGTGTCGCTATCATTTCCAGTATTCTGCGAAAAGCACATCTGGCCATGGGGTGGGGGAATATCACCTTGCTTGGAAATGGGTGAGAGTTAGCAACCAGAAGGTTAGCTTGTTGGAGAAAAATCTGCTTCAATAAACTGTCTGACTCATGCAAGCATGGAATAGACGTTAGAAATGATGAGTAGGAGGCAGTTTGAGGGAGATTTTGTATCTATTTCTAGCTGATAGAGCAACTAACTATAGAAACAATTATGAGGTGCATTCCAGAAGTTTTGAGACCTTTTTAGGAAAGGCAGTTATAACTGTCCTAGATTATTGTAATTTTAGTATCTCATTACTATATATCAAATAAGCTGACCTGCCAACTTTTGTTATTCCAGATTGAAGGAGCCGGTTTGTAACACAACCCTCACACCCTAACACTGCTTGTCACAGCTAACTTCCAAACGTCACGACTGCATTCTGTAATCAAGTTTTGTGTTAAACTGGGCAGGAACTTATCAAATGCTCCAGTTTGTGCTCAACTAATTTATTTATCGAGCACAAAAGGCAAAGTCGACCTCAGCGGTATTTGAACTTAGAACGTAAATCTGGAAGAAATGGTGCTCGCCGCTTTGTGGCACAAGGCTGGTAATTTTGAGAGGGCACAAAGCGATTACAACCCCAGTATTTGACTGGTATTTTGTTTTATCGACTCCTAAAAGGTAAAGTTAATATTTGGTGGAATTTGACCTCAGTTGGAAGAAATGCCGCTAAGCATTTTGTCCGACGCGCTAACGATTCTGCCAAGCTTAACACCATGATGATGATAATGGTTTCAAATTTTGGCACAAGGCCAGCAAGTTTGGGAGAGGGGCTTAGTCGACTAAATTGACCCCCAATGTTCAACTGGTATTCTTTACCAAGAGGAGCCTGAAAGGGTTGATGAGTATTTAGCCAAAGAGGGGAAGTGTTTGTCTTCAGCCCTTTCTGTCGCGTCTGCTTCACTATCTCTTTCGCCATAGCCATTAGACAAAACTGCCTGTCCTTCTCGGCCAAAGACAGGCTGTGGGGCGATCTTCAAACTGGAATCAGTCGATAGCCGGATCTGTTTTCCAAGGAACATCAGGTGTTTGACATAACTTGACAAGTTAGTAATTCTCGAGTACTGTAAGGTTACGCACAGAACGGTTTCGCCGTTTTGTGCGCATCTCAGGCTGACGGTACTATCATACCTGTGGAATTTATCTCGAACCTGTGCTGCCAGGAGAGGAATTTCCGGGAGTTATTCTTGATCCCTGGCCCGAAAGTCCTATGGTAAAGACCATCCAGTTGATTTCCATTGACGCCTGGGGATTCCTCGAGAACTTCGTCACTCTTACCCGCCACTAATCCTCTGTAGAATGGAACATCCACCGACTGGTAGAGAGCTGTCAGCGCTTGACGGCATTCAGGATGTCGCACGCCCTGTCTTTGTCTACACTTGATCCAGAACTGCAGAAAAATGCGCCGCACGAACGGCGACCATGCCTGCTCTTCGTGACAGCAAATGGACCGTCTGACCAACGGAACGCGTCCCTTCCACAGAAAGTGAAAGAGTATGCGCTTCAGGGTGATCAGTAACGAAGCAGGGCAATGGGCGAATGTCAGGTGGTAGATGATGGATGTGATGTACGCATTCGCCACCTCCGCCCGACCCTTCAGTGACAGTTTCCTCTCTATCCACTTTTTTATGAGACTGGGTACCTCCACCTGGAGTGCTGAATCAAACCAGACCCCGAGCAATTTAACCGGTTGTTCCGTCCAGCCCTCTTTGATGCTGTCGGTCGGCATGGATCTGCCTCTCCCGGGGCCAAACTGATTGGGTAATCTTTGCTCCTGTCACCGCTTCGTACTCTCTTAGGATAATGCCAATCACCTCGATGTCCGACATTATTACGGTGATGTTGTCCGCATAAGCTGACACGAATCTTTCGTGTCAAGTTCAAGCTGGATGCCCCCCCCCCAAAAAAAAACATCCAGCTTCCGTAATAATGGCTCGATAGCCAGCACTTACACAAGAGGCAAGAGTGAGCATCGTTGATGGACCGAACATGCTAGATGATTCCGATCGGAAGCCATTTACTTTGACCACCGAACAGATGTCACTGTACATTGCAGCGATCCAGCCTCTGGAAACGGGACCGAAACTGGCTTCCGCGAGGAGAGCCTCCAAGTATTGGTGGTCGATCTATCGAAAGCTTTCACTTGATCAGAGCCAGATTCCTTACCTATTCACCAAGAGCCAATCTCGCCGCCAGCATGTCGGTCGCTGTGCCTCTTCTATGATGTAAAGCGTGAGGTAAAGGTCGTGAATATATCTATTTGGGATAGCGCATGTCTGTGCGTCACCAACTAGTTTACCAACGACAAGCACCAACCTCTTGGCAAAAATCTTGAAATCTAGGGCTAAAATGATCTGTTTGGTACCCCTTGTTCGGGTCTTCTCTCTGCAGCAGCACCTCCGTGTCACGGCTCACAAGCCTAGGAATTTTTCTATTCTTTTGCCAGTTGTGGTAGACATCAGCCAAGAGATCACCGAACAGGTCTGGTTTATGAAGATGAACCTCGAAGGGCAGCCTCAGAGACTTCTCCCCTACGCAGATAGTCATCGCGTCCAGATTATCTTCAGCACTTTGCAGAACTATGCATCCTTGGTCGAAAGGTGGGGCATGCCGTCGAGGTAGGAGGTGAAATCCATCCCCGTTTCTGACCCACCGCTCATTCCGTACAGTTCAGCCGCTGAAATTCCGCACACATCTGCTTGCTTTCGTGTGGCAAGAGCTCATCAAAGACCGAATTGTAACTTTGTTTCCCCGTTGCGCCTCTGTCACCCAGGCCCATCGAACGGATTTCATTCCCTCGTGTCTTAGCAACGCAACCTTCGTGCCTGGCATTGAAGAATTAATCAATAGCCGATCTCGCCGCAGTAAAACAGAACTTACTCTCTCAATCCCCTGATAAGCGGAGCTGTTGTTAGTTTTCGCTTCTTCTGTCTTAAATCTCACTTCCACCGTTCCAAACCCCTCCCCCTTTGTATATGTTCTTTTTGGTTCCAAACGTAACCTAATGTTTTTTTGTTTTGTTTTTATTTGAGCGTCGGGGGTTCTTTCCAATTTCCTTGACTTAAATCCAATTGTACGGTACGTCACTGTGCGACGTAACATATTTTGGATAGTGTCCACTGAGGTATTGAGTTTGACAGTTACCCCATCTCGTTCGACCGTCTGGCATTTTTAATTTCCTCTTCAAAGAATTTTATTCTCTGAAGAGAGGACTTGGTGGCACAAGCGAAAGAGAGACTAATGTTTTTCAGAGTCGTTTTACTGGCTTGTTGGTCAGTTCTTTCGTCGTCGTCGTCGTTTCTTTCTTTCTGCTTCAAACAAAGTGTTTGATGTGTTGATGTTGTTTGTCGACACACACACACACGAAAGGCTTTGGATTGTTTACACTTTGTTCAGATGGACACAAAACTGGAAAGAGGTAACGAGCAGGGTGACTACTCTCGTCCAGAAATGGGCCGAGAGGAAGCTATCTCTGAAAGATCGGGCACACGTGACTAACGCGTACATCGCGTCCGTCATCTACTACCGCTTGATCGTCGTGTCCTGGTCTGCGTCTGATTATATTAGAGCGTATACTCTTTCGCTTCTTGTGGAAGGGCCGCGTTCCGATGGTCAGGTGGTCTGTGTGCGTGGCTGATGATGCATTAAGGCTACGGCATCTCCAGCGTTTCCTTGACGGTGAACAAGTGTGGTCGCCGTTCGCCAGACACGCATTTCCCCGGTTGGTCTCCTTAACGGAGCTGCAGTCCTGGGTCAAACAAACCGAGAGAAGGTATTTGGAAAGTGAAATGTCTTCAAGCGCCCTCAGCCAATCAGACACTGCGATAGGTGAAAAGTCCACTTTAGCTTTCTATAGAGGATTAGTGGAGGGAAAGTGCGATGACGTCCTCGGGAAGACCATGGGCGTCGAAGAAGATCAGCTAACCGCTCTCTTCCGGAGAAGTTTCAGCCCGGGACCAATAAATAACTTCCAAAAATCCTTGGCTTGGCAGTGCTACAGGGGAGCTTTGTCTGGTCGAGATAAACTATACAGGCACGGAAGTGCCGTCAGCCGAGATGCGCGCAGGGAAGACAAAACCGTCCTGCATGCACTCGTTCAGTGCCCGAGCATTGCTGACCTGTGGCTTTATGTCGAACACCTGTGGGACGGATCCGACTATCAACTGAATCCATCGTGAAGATCTCCCCGCCGCCTTCTTTTAACCCAGAAGAGCCGGCAGTCATTATATGCTTGGTGGCCATGGTGAAATAGGTTGTATGGTTGACGAGATTGTAGAGGCTGAAGACAAACACTTTTCTCTTTGGACAATCTCTCATCAATTTTTTTCAAATTTCACCTGAAGAGGAAAATAAGGGTAGAAAGGGAAGTGTTGTCTACAAGCCATTTTTCTGAAAGGTGGATGAGAGTGGCGAGGGAACGGGCCTGCCCTGAGCATACGCCTGTAATCGAAGAGGAAATGAGAAAAGGCACTTGTCCCAGAAATCAGGGCACCCGTGATTTTATGGGGTTTTTTTTTTCCATGAGCAACCCTATTGAGGATTACACATTGTTAAAATGGTCTTTTGTTTTTACGCCAAACCTGTTTACACGCAAACCATCACGACACACACACACACACATTCTTTGTTTTGTCCTGTATTATCCATATTTTTCTTGATCTAAACCCTTTGTGATCAATAAAATCATTATTATGCTTGAGTTTTTCTTTCAATTTTGTTTCCATTTCAAGACCTATATTTTTTTTATATTCGTCTGTCCTCTGACACCAAGCTTTTGATGGCAATAAATAAATCACTATTTTTTATCATTATTATTATTATTAATTATTATGTTTATGAGTTTTTCTTCTTCTTTCAAGTTTGTTTCATTATCTAGACTAAACCTGTATTCTTTTCTATTCTTCTGTCCGCTGTTCAATCACACAGTAAGGCTGTGTTTTATCCACGTTCAATCATCAAGTCAGTGAGCCACTCACCGTTGTGAATTGATTACAAACAGATATGATGGAGGCTGTCTTCATCGTCAGATGGAGAAACTAAATTTCAGTATGGACGTAGGCCTGACTTACAATCGCGTGCTTTCGGGTTCAGTCCTCTCTGCGCAACTGTTTTTAGGCTTTAAGTACCACTAGAGCAATGGTTCTCAACTGGTGTCCATATGGGGCTCCATATAAGATTTTGTCGTTAAAATTTATGAGCAATAAAATTGGTTACACTTCTACAATACATAAAATATTTTAATAGTTATTTTAATGCAATTCCTAATGATATTTAATTATAAAAATATAATAGGGGTTTTTAAACACCGATGTGGGTCCATCCGAGTAAAATAGGAATCAAAGGAGTCAATAAGTAAAAGAATGGGTGAAAAACAGTACTCGAGGGGAAGCTTTGGTCTTTTAATTTCGTGGGTCCCCTCAGATAACTGAAGTACTACAGCTCAATGTATTTCATATAAAAAGGGTTTTCGGAATAAATTTGACCACTTTTTACGTCTCCCCCTTTTTTTTTTTCAGGAATAGCTTGATGTATTGGTGAGCAGTCAACGGCGTTGGAGAGCATAAAGATTAAAGCTGTAGTCGAGAAAAGGTTAGCTGACATGAAGGACTGGAAACCATCTGAATATAAATAATGTTAATGCCATGTCTATGTTTATAATACACCTATAATTAATGGACCAATCAGCTATTACATGATTAGCCTTTAATAGCGTTTTTCAACGGTTTTAAACCAATAGAAGAATCAGTTAAATAATTTAAATTGAATGTGAAAGTCTCATAAAGAGAGTCTCTACTTTCTTTATCTTTACATTTTTTACATTTTAAATATTATATTAGTCTTGATAAGATTTCATCCTAATGTAACTGTGTTTTATTGAATTTGTTTCCTATTTAATTCCATATTAGAATGAAACGAAACATTTGTCGGCTGTTGTATAATATAATATATTAAATTATTTATATCTATTGTTAAATATTTTCTTAGTTTTTTCTATATTTCTAATAATATAAATAACTATTTTCTCCGCTTGGAAATCAATCTACATTCACATATGTATTCCAAATGGATTTATATGTTATTCGTCTGAATATTTAGAATATCTATATATATATTATATATATTATATATATATATATATATATATTCTTCTACATTTATATTCCTCTACTTTTACTCTAAGACTATAGTGCTAACATATTTAAGTAATGCATAGCGTGTTAAAAAGCAAACTAGAAATAAATGTGGAGTGAGGAAAAAGATAATTGAAATACTATTAGTCATTGATTAGTAATTTTTTTTTGTATTTTTCCCATCTCTTTTTGCATATGTATTTCTAGTTAGTAGTTTAATGCTCCATAACTTAAATATGTTAACACTAGCTATTAGCTTCTTTTTTTTTTCATGTGGATGGCATTTCTGAATTATTTAATCACTGGCAAAACATTTTCGTTTGGTTTGGTTTAATTTGGTTAAGTCTAGAGGGTGGGGCTGTACTCAAGGCCTTCACAAGCCTTCCAAAACTGATGAGATAACATATAGATAATGTTTCTCTTGCACAGATGCAAGTTGACGGGGCTACAGGAAAGATATATGCAAGAAAGGAATTCCAGAGGAGTATTGTCCAGGGAAAGAATTCAAGAGGAGCTAAAGATTGGTTCCTCTTTAAGAAAAGGATTGGGTGTAGTAATTAGTGCACAATCTAGTGCCAATATGGAAGATACAATATGAGTACTGAGATGAGGGGGGCGTGCATGGGAGGAGAGATGAGTAGGGAGTGCAAGAGAGGAAATAGTGTGAGACCAACTGACTCTGATGAGTAGACACCACTGTAGCAGCAATAGAAAAAGCAGTGTGAGAAGACATTTCTATGGAACAGAAGTTAAGGTGAGTGACTTCATACCAATTGACCAGATGGCCTTTCACTGGATGCAGTCTGTATGTGTGTAGCAGTAGCAGCAGCACTGTCTCCAGTATGGAAGTAATATTCCATTGTGAGTTTCACCTGAACTTCATAGAGAGTTAATAGGGAGCTGAAGTATTTTCTGGTTCTGAAAATGAATACCAGTTTTGGGAATATACTTTTGGCTATGTTGAGGATGTTCATTTAACAGAAGAGATCCTCAGTGATCATGAACCCAGTGTCTGTAGTAAACTAGAGGTTTCTAGTTGTGTGTTGGCCATGTTCTTATAGTAACGATGTTTGTTAATTATACAGAGACCCTAACTACAGTTGATACCTATTTACAGTTAGATGGGAGTGATAAGAATTAAGCATATTTACGATTATCATAGCAATGAATAATCATTTAAATCTATGAATCCTTTATTATCAACTCATTCAGCCAAAACTAAGCAAATGGAGAACATTTTTAAAACTTAAAATATTTTTTTTTTAAATGCTTTAGTCATTGATATCAAAAGGCAACTGCTAAAATATGTTCCATCATTTCAGGTCCAATTTTTCAAATTAGTATAAGATAGTTTTTCGTTGGAATGGTTGATTTACAGCTAGATGCCCTCTCTGACACTTACACCTCAGCAATAAATTAGGAACTTCTTGTATGACAGGCAAACTGAGTCTATCAGAGTTAACCACCTAGTCTGTCCATAAGCACAGAAGTATACTTCTGACCAAAATGTAAATAATTCATTGCATCAATCTCACAGAATGTGAGAAAGTGAGACTTAGTAAGTGTTGAGTTGGAAATTTAAAGAATATTCAGAGATGGAAGGCAAGCATATTACATGGGTTTAAGTAGATGGTATAAAGTTGCTTAGTGTATTGATGAGGCAGAGAGGGAATCCGGTCCCATAGAGGAATAAAGGTTTCAGAGAGTTTGTGAATGAAGGTTTGTCTATCAATCTATCTATCTCTTGAATGCAGTCAAGAATGTAAATGTTTGTATGAGCATTAAGTCTATCAGAGTGTACAGAGAGAAGAGTAAGGAACAGGGCAGGTGAGTGTTATCAGTTTGATTGTGAATATGGTTGGAGGTAACAGTGAGTAGATGGCTGAGTGTATGCTTTGAGGCACCAATGAACTGATAGGTAGATAGAGAGACAGACAGACAGACAGAAAGAAGAAATAGTTTCTGCTTACATACATTACAATGGGTCATGGTATCAGGAAGCTTCTAAACAATAAATTAGGTTGTAGAAACCACAGGGATATTTTCATGTCAAAATGCTTTGCTGATGTAAAGGGCAGCAACTTTGCATTTGCCGAGGTTCTCAAAAACAAAAGGATGCCAGCATGTGATAAAATGAAGTCACCAAAGAGGCTGGTTCTGTGAAACTTATTCTGGTGAGCAAAGAGAGGAGGACACAAAATGGTGAAGTGGGTGGTGACCATTTATGATCAACAATATCTTAGATATGACAGAGAGAGACCAAATAATAGAACAGAAGCAGTTTTTCTTCTTAAATGGAGCAAAATATGCATTTGTATATTTGTGGATAAATACCTGTAGAGGGAGAAAGTTTGAAGGATTTGGTGAGTAGAGGAGCCAACTAGACAACACAGAGTATTTATGTGATAACTGAAACTCCAATGGGTTCGATCATCATATTAAATTTTAGTGACTAATTTGTCACAGATTGATTAAGAATGGAAATGAGAGAAAGAGGAAGACAAACAGAAAGAGTTTTAAAAACATTGATATTAGGATGGGCATATTCCATGGTGACAGCCAGTCATCTATACTCTTTGCATTATGCTTAATTTGAAATAAGATCAATAGCTTTGATTCATTAACTATTTATAGATCATGTGAAAGTGTATATGAAATGAAAGGCCAAGCTTGGTACCTCAGTGAAAAGCAGTTCCATGTTTTTTTTTTCCAAATTTACAGATCTAAAGCTTTATAGTGGAGTTTAAAGAAGTGCACTTATTTCATCAGGGTATAGGCAGAATCTGTTGAGAATAATGGATATAAATACCAAGGTATTGTGGAGGTTGACAGAATGACAGAGGAAGAAATGAAGAATAGTTTAGTGAATGAGACAATAAAGATGAAGACAAGTGCAAACCTGTTCAATTCAAGCAATCATGAGAAGATGATTGTTAAAACATCAATGATGATGATGATGATGAATAGAAAGAAGGGAAAAATCAATGCAATCAACACCTGGGTGACTACATTACAAAAGTATGAAGCTGGGTTACTAAAATGTAATAACAAAGACCTGAATAGTTTATCCAGAAAGAAAAAGAATATTGATAATAGGCATGGCTGTGTGGTAAGAAGCTTGCTTCTCAACCCCATGGTTCCGGGTTCAGTCCCACTGCGTGG
>JAOPUL010004744.1:112748088-112758118 GCA_027564515.1 Octopus rubescens
GTGTCATTCTGGTTTCATTTATTTTCTATATATGTGTGTATAAATATTTTTCTTTCAGATTTTTTTTAAACACCTATTTAGAAACTATATTACTTTTTAATACTCTGACTTTTCACATTTCATCAAACACTTAAATTTATCGTCTACATTGTGTGTGTGTGTGTGTGTGTGTGTGTGTATATATATGATAGTTCATGTGTGAAGAAGTTGGTGGGTGGGTGGGTCAATACCGTTTTCAAGCATGAGCAATTGCTTGGCAGCCTGACGGGCCTAGGGGCCCAACACTAATCTATGTATGCTGCGGTTGTGTATATAGAGGCCTTTATGCATTGCCTTGTCCAGGGGGGGGGAGGAGGCATTATTATTTAGTAAGCTATTAATGATATGGGTACACATAAATTCGTGTAGAGTGTATGTTGCTTTTGTTAGAGAAACCTCGATTTTTTTTTTTTTTAATAATTTTCCCCTCCTCATCAACAAATTGTTTGTGGTTAATTTTTTTTATTTCTCATTATAATTTCTATGTCTTCCGTAACCCGCATAAGCTTTCTAATTATGTAAAATGGAATTATTAAACAACAGAGTCGACATGACTTTGTCAACTTGGAGATTTACGTATAAATAAAAATACCAGTCATATACTGGTATCATTTACATCCAGGCTGATTTAATCAACATTTTTGTACAAAATATTAGTCTTCTACTTATTCAAAAGAAATTAGAATGAATTGTAGAATCGGCAGAGCATTTGATGAAATGAGTTGTGGCAGTTACATCTATTTGTATTTTGAGTTCAACTATCGTCGGGTTTGACTTAACTTTAATATTTCCAGGGGTTCATGAAATACGTTCCGGCTAAGTGCTAGGATTGATTTAATCTACCGATACCTCTCCCCAAACGAGGCAGCCTAGGACAAGTATTAGAAACCCTTAGATCGTAGGGGGAGGGGGGAGGGACAAAATGACTTGGATTGTAAAGCTTTGATAAGTTTCGATTAGTTAGAGATTTGTGGCCTGATTAATATATTGCATTTAATTAGTACTTTTTTTTATTGCTCTTTTTTTTTTTTTTAGTCACATCAATCATATGTTGTATAAGTCCAGCTCAGTCCTGTACGATGAGAAATTGTGACTAACCAAGCCTTTGTCAAAAGCATTACCAGCGTAACTGAAGTTAATTGATCTAGGAGTTGTAACTGGCTCGTAGGATCGTGTAGACAAGAGCTTACGCTTTCTCAGTGGCATTCACCATTCAAGAATAAACAAACAAACAAACCATTATGAATTGTTTCGGTTGTATTATGTGAGTAGAGCCAGAACGTCGGACAAAATGCTTTGCGATATCTAGTTACATCTCTTTACATTAAAAGTTTAAATCCAGCCAAGGTCAACATTATCTTTCATCCTTCTGGAATTGATAAAATGATGTACCAGGTTAGATTTCATTGATTAAGCTCTTCCACCAGACATTGTGGCCTTGTGCCAATGTTAGAAATCATTATAGGAGAGTACAGATAACTGAATAGCGGCCAAGGCTTACTACTTTCAATTGGCCAAGTCCACCTAGATGTAAATATGTATCATATGGTACCAACTGACAAGTGATTCCTTAGCTTGTAATTCAGGTCAAGTCCTCCTGTAGATTTAGATAACATAATAAAATCCATGCCAGTAATTCAGTAATTATAACATTAAACAAAATTAGTAGGCGCGCCAATGGTGTATTTTATGAATTATTTTTATCATTATTATTGCTTTGTAAGTACTACAAAAACATATCTCTAAACCTGGTTCGAATGCTGAACGTTTATCTTTAACGCAAGATGATTACTCTTGTAAAAACTAAACCTAAATCCAGTAGTAATAACTTTTACTAATACAGGAATGTTATAAATTTTTTGTTTTGTGTGAGGAGGCAGGAAAGCACTACAACCTTTAGTAGTGACTTGTTAGATATACGTGTTTTTGTTTTTTCAGCTAGAACCTCAACAGATTATTACTCTTGGGGAAAGCACAAAAGGAAGAGAAGTACAGAAGGTTGTAGTTCTAGGGATAAATGATTGAAAGAAATGTTTAGTACAATGTTTTGGTAAAAGACACCGCAGGATTGATGGTATGAGGGATGAATACATCGGATGGTCTATGACAAAATTGGTTTACAGACAGCTGACTATTTCAGAAAGAAAAGCAGAAGCCGTTCTAATTATGCTAGAAGATACAGACAGAAGACAGTGAACATTAGTGCGAAACTGATAGCATATTGGTGAAGAGTCAATATATTTCTAACCAGCTGAAAGGTCTTGTTCTTTTTTCATTTAGAGTCCATCTAGAAAGTGCATGTGAAGCAACAGCACGCTCTCATGTGTGACCAGTGAACGTAATATGAGGCATGTATCTATGAATAATTTGTTTTGTGTATAAAACCACAGAAGTTTTTCCTCTTATTTCCACTTACCTTTGACGCAGTGAAAGCAGGCAGTTTATACAGTTATGACCGATCTAAGAAGAAAGATGGAGGAGAACTCGGTCACTTCTGGGCAATCGGTAATGGATATACCACTTGATGATGCTAATCCTGTAATGTTCGATGTAACGGATAATTCAAAACGACAGGAAGAGGTAAGTAACAGTTGTTAAAATGTGAGATAAATAGTCCATTAAATCGTCAAGATATCACGGAAGAGTTTATCTTCATGTAGTATTGTGTCATTGACTAAGTTTGTAGGTTTCCCAACTATATTCAAATAAAAATGATGCGTTCAATGGCCAGGTGGTAGTGTTAAAATGGACGACGGGTTAACTCTGCCAAATCAGGCATAATCCGTCCCGATTGATTCCACCTATCCAATTTTATTCACAAGCCTTTGGTCAACCCGAGACTGTGCTAGAAGACTACTGCACAGGCCGAAGCATAATGGAATTGAACCTGAAACCACCTATTCACTGTCAGCTTACAAACGTTTCAAGTACTCATATTTCCATCTCATAGGATATATTTTTTTGTATGTAGAGACCACCCCCTATCATTTAGTGCGGGATATGCAATATAGGTGTAATGTTTAGAAAGGTAAGTTTATGGAATTAATTCAGTTCATATTAAGACATTTTGCAACGTTGAACTGAATAAAACAATCAAAAGAACGAAAGAAACCTGGCAGTCAGTAATGGATTGAAGACAATAAGGGTAGGGTAGGTCTGTCGAGGAAATGAACGACCTTTATCTGGATGTTGTAATTGTCTTAGATCGGCCAGATCGAGCAAACCTATTTTCTGTTAAATAAGTTTTATACGTCTCCTACCTGTCTTTTTTCGAAGCACAGTGAAACTAAGATAACATTATTCAATGTGTCCTTCTTTTTAAGCATTACATATCTAGAATTACATTCTCCCATGTATCATTTCTATTTTCAAAGATGACAGTGTAGGGTTAATTAAATTGTGGATGCTATTTCGTACTTAAGGAAAGAATATAGTTGACTTGCATTACTTTTGATAAAATGATTTATAAATACCATCTGTAAAAATACGAACTATTTAAAGCTATGACGATAATAAGGAATGATTCTAGAATCTAGTAACTGAGATATATCGTATATTAATTACAAAAGACGCAATTAATTTAAGCAATAAAAGAAAGAGAAAAAACCATTAATCACGTCCCTTACAATAGAACTTTTCTTTCTTTTAAAGTTATTTCCCTTCATTATATAAAGCAAATCTAATAGAATAAAATATATCTTGTTCCATTGTTAGCCATACGCAATTTTCAAACTAAAACGTTGCTATAGCGGATTTTCTTAAGTAGAGATAAATCACATTTTTGAACAGGAGTTGATATAGTCGACTAGAATGCATAAATATATAACTGGTATTAATTTTATCGATTCTGGAAGACTTGAGTGATGATAATTGAGAATGCCATTTGATTTCACACAAACTCTATGTATGACGTAGTTCCTCTCCATGAAGAACGTGGCACTGATTTCCACTTAATAAAATAAATGTGACGTAATTAATTACTGTATTGGATTTAATATATCCTCTATTATCTCATTCACAACCAGCACCATTTTAAGAATGGAATTAAATTTCTTTTATTTGACTAATTGTATCAATGGTTTGTAGCATTTAATTTCGAGTCCCAATGATGCCCCAACATCGATAAATTATGTACTAGTAATGTACTAATATAACATTTGATCGATTATATTCTAATTCTCGATATGATTTGGTCTTGTGCCTACTAAAAAGAAAAAAAGCAGGCAAGCAAGTAAATAAATATATAAATATATGCCAAAAATTATTCCGATTTCTTTGTTATATCTTTGACGGATCAATGAGAATGATTGATTAGTTATTCATTGTAATCTCCTCTGGTTGATTCTTACAGGATTACCTGGTTGCTGCAACATTGATAAACGATGCAAAGTATGCACGAAACATGAACTTCAGAAGATCTTGTATAAGGTAATTAGTGTTTTGTTTACTATATCGTTTCTAAATTTAGAAAAATGACAGGATGGCTAAACCTTCTAATAAAATAACTCTTAATATTTAGTTATGCTCATAGGGCGGCGAGCTGGCAGAATCGTAAGCACGCCGGACAAAATGCTTAGCGGCATTTCGTCCGTCTTTACATTCTTCTGAGTTCAAATTCCGCTGAGGTCGACTTTACCTTTCATCCTTTCGGGGTCGATAAAATAAGTACCAGTTGAGTGAGTACTGGGGTCGTTGTAATCAACTTAACCCCTCCCCCGAAGTTGCTGGCCTTGTGCCAAAATTTGAAACCAATATTTAGTTATGCTCCTTTACGCAAGGAGTTGAAATCCTGTTCGGGCAAGCTTCTTTCTTTCTCCCACTTACAATAAACGCCGTTGTGTATTAATAGAAATCATATTATGCCAAGGGGGGATAACTCCAGTCTCACTGGAGTTAATTATTTGTATGTAAAAATAAACGTAGTTTTCTATATCTTTAAATTTGTCAATAATTATCAGAATAAAAGCACACTAATTCTATTACAACTCTATTCGTATTTAGGATGCACTATAGAAATATAAATTGACTCCAATATTCGACTAGTACTATGGTTTAACAATCGCATGACGATAAAAAATGAAGTTGACCTCGGCGGGATCTGAACTTAGAAAGTAAAGGGACGTAACTAAACAGCTACTATTCTGACTTCACCTGATCTTTCAGGACTTTATATAATAAGTATCAATCAAGTACTGAGGTCTATTCGATTGATTGCTCTCTCAAAACGATGACATCGTGTTGTTGTCAGAAATCATACCACTGTATGTGGTGATTGCAATGGCGGAGGATATTGCTGATAGTTGTTACAATTAGATTATTGGCAAGAACAGTTGCAGTGGTTGTAGTAATCACGGACTGTGGTAACGATGGGCTTTGTGGTTGCGATGTGGTATTGTTTGTCTCAGTGTTGATAGTGGGGATTTCCTTAACTGTCGTCGTCTTTGTAAAGATGATTACGTCTCTTTTACGAAGATAACATAACCACTACCGACAACAAAACCTGAGCCAAAGTCTATTTTGTGTGTCGACTAGCTAAAAATATCAACCTAATTCCCTCAAACCATACCCGTCTTTAAAATGGTCACATAAGACAAAGTAATCCTAGATACACAAAAAGACGAGGCGAGAATGCCTTTTGGTAATAGATCTGCTGTCACAACAACAATTAAACAAATTACAAGGGAGCATCGGCTTGCTAGAAATAATAACCAAACATCCCCCAAATAACACCCTGCTGTTTTAAACAGGGCGCGTAAAATAGTGCAATCCCGAAAGACCGCTGCCTTGAAAAACAAATAGGTTGGTTACAGCTTGAATTCCTCTGAAAATAGATCTGTTTACTCGGAGCATTTCTGGAACTAAACAAAAACTCTAGATTTCAAACTGTAAATAAGGAGTTCCCTTATAGCTACCTACATTGAGGGTATGGGTGTTCTGGATTCAAAACTCGCTGGTGCTTTCACTGGTGGTTATTCAGCTCAGAATTAGGCGGAATTTCAACTCAGAATATAAAGGGACTGATTACAAGTCGTTTTAGCCAGAATCTTTCAACGAGATTGTGGAGATAATAGAGGTTCGGGAAGTGAGTGAATGAAGGGAACTAAGTACTACCAGCTGAAGAACGTGTATATATTTGCAAGCGCAACATAACGGGCACTTAGGTGTGTGAGAGAGAAAGAGAAAAAGCGTGGTAGTTGTGGAAGTATGATCTTGTCATTTTCTTCCCCACTCTTGACAAACCTGTATTTCAGATCTTACATATTCTACTCACGTTGGCACCAGCGAGGACTTCTTTATCTAGCTTTGGTGTTGAACCTAACATTGTGTATCTTTGAGAAACCAGCTGTTCCTGGCTTCGAATTACCATTTTGGGTAAGTTCATTTAACTTTATTTGTATTACTAATTATATCCTTAGTGCAAACTAGCTGAGCAAAGTTGCATTCTTGGAGATATATTTTACTCATACATTATTAGAAAGTTCAGGAGGGTGACTTTTTGTATTATTTAAAAGGAGCCGGGCTTTGTCGGAAATATTATGTCTGGCGCTGTACCGTTCTAGAGCAGGACAAAAAATATTTGTAAAACACCTCTTAGTCATCAATACCTTCTTATTTGAACGCTAAATCAGAAGTAAATTAAACCTTGCGTAGCCCTTGAAAGCCCTTGAACCTTCAGTGAGTGTTAAACGAGTAAGAGCTTTAATTTCATATCAACAGCATTTCTTCTCAGAAGAAATCAAATCAAATCAAGTTTATTGGCCAGAGCAAAATATGCTTAAGCCATGTAAGAGAAAAGAAAAGTTATGTTCAGTTATATACAGTCGCCACAATTGTCCAGAGACTCCTTGAACAGGGGCATGGTGGGCATCCGAATAACATCTTGTGGGAGCCTGTTCCATGGGGCTGCGATACGGACGGAGAATGCGGCCTTCCGCCTGTTGAGTCGAAAATGTCGGCAATAGTTTTCGGTCATGCACACGAAGACCTCTATCCGGCGCAGGGGTAAAAAAAACTCCGCAAATGATTAGATTTATATTCCCGTTGATGATGTTGAAAGCCAGGATGAGATCTCCCTGCATTCTTCGTCGTTCGAGTGAAGGTAATGTCAGCCATTGGAGACGTTCCTCATACGTAAGTCCATATAGATTTGCACGGCTACTTATTTATTGGTCGGGATTTTCCGCAGCTCATCTCATTGACGGAGCTACAGTCCTGGATCAAGTGTAGACTGAGAAAGGGTGCTTGGTACACGGAGTGTTGGCAAACGCTCACTGCCCTCTGCCAGTCGGGCAATGCGGTCGGTGGAAGTTGAACATTAGAGTTCTATAGGGGGTTAGTGGAGGACAAGAGCGACAACATTCTGGGGGGCGGGGAGGACTCTGGGCGTCGGGAGGGATCAACTAGTTGGTCTTTTCCGGAGGACTTTTGGGCTTGGGCCTATGGATGAAAACCCTGGCCTGGCAGTCCTATCGGGAAGCTTTGCCGGTTTGAGACAAGCTCTACAGGCACGGAAGTGTTGTCAGACGGAAGTGCAGTCCGAGATGTGCGCAGGGTGATGAAATCGTTCTGCAAGTATTTGTCCAGTGTCCAGGCATTTCTGACTTGTGGGGGTGGTGGGAGCTTTGTCAAACAGCTGTTGATGCAGAGTCCATTCCTGTTGTAGGTCTGACCTGAGTAAATTTCTCCCAGAAAGAGAGAGAGAGAGAGAGAAAAAATGAAAGAACCACCCCCAGCACAGAACTGGTATTTTAGTTATTGACCCCGGAAGGATGAAAGGCAAAGATGACCATGATATACTGATTAAAAGACTGGATGGTCACAGCTGGAATACCTTTGACTATGTGTCTTTTAGGAAACATTAGATAATGTAGTCCTAGATACACTATGTCCATATAGAAGATGATATGGTTACAGTAAAAACAACTTTAATCATAGGTCTACTGGGTCACGACTGACCTGGGGCTAAACGACATCAACAACCAGGAACGACACATTAGTTAATGTAGTCCTAGATACACTATGTTTGAATCAAAGACAGGAATATCGCAGCTGGAACACTTTTGATCATAGGATCAATAGATCTGCAGAATCAGGACTGAACGAACGAACAACAACAACAACAACAACAACAACAACAAGAATAATAAATATTAAAAAAAAGAAAATAGACTCTACTCTACCTACTACAACGGTATTCCTAGGAGTAACGCTTGAAATCAATTTGTCTGTTTTTTAATGAGCTGTTGTATATGTACGTTTATATTGATTAGTTCGTTCAGTAAACGTCGTAATGAGCAGATCCTGATGTGATTGCTGCAGCTTTATGCATGATTGCAGTTATGCTATTGTTCTAACCGAAACAACTGTCGGTCTTGGATTGGCCATCTTGTTATATATATATAATTGCAATTACTGCGTTTGTTACAGGAATCTATATTTCTTATAAATTATATTCTCATTTTTTAATGTTTTGTCCTACGCATTTTATCCTCGCAACTTTTGTCATTGCAATAAGATTCCATTACGTTTTGGTAGATGTTACTTCTATGGATTTTAGCGATTTTCAGTAATACTATTAAGTATTTATGTTGTATTTCTGGAATAGGTGTTCGAATCTTAGATATAGTCACGTCTGTTTCCGTTACTTTAAACCTTTTTAAAAATATTATATGGGTTAAGTGTAACTAATAAAATTTCTATTTGCAGGTCGTTTTGTTTCCTCTTTTTCTTCAGCTACCCGCTTTTTGAACAAATTTTCAACTTGCAATATATATGCCTTGTTGTAAAATTATCGTTTCATATTTTGCTTCAGTAGACATCTTTATTTAAGCGACTAGTTTTACTATGATACCAAGTTTCATAGTTAAATTATGTGAATTGTTACGCCTCATATATATTATAAGGCATTGTTTTGAAGCCGAGCTACTATTTTGCTATGTTTATAATATATAGTCCTTATGATGTTGGTTTTACCTCAGTTACTACCTATCGAGGAATGCAAAGCTTATACTGCTTGCCTTTTACGTAAATCATAATGTGTGGTATAAATATTCGACAATCTGGGATTCTGCACATTCTATCGCTATTAGAAAACGGTCGATATCAGGTAATGCGCATGAGCCCTCAATATATTTTCTAAAATCAGTAACATAATCTTCCCCAACTCTTTTGGTACAGTTTATACACCATGTTTCTTAGAGCTTACTACTGGAACATGATTCCAATGGCAGTAGCGCTACTCAAAAGATAGCATTTCCGCGTTGAATAAAGGTTGTGTTGTCTCAATAAAATGCTCACGGCGTTTAATATACGACCAAGAAAATCTACTTGCGACAAACTATTTCATTTCTATTATTTCTAAATTTTGTTGCTGAGGTTTACGGCATCAACAGTAAGCAATGCTTTGTTTTTTATTAGATGAGACAAAAAATCAACGTTCTTCCTAATAAAACACAGTATGTAGACGCATTTTGATGTCTATATAAATGTCAATAGAATTGTTAATGGGGTGATTAGGAAACGTCAATCTTGGATATGTTTAAGCTTTATATCATTTGATTGCATCTATTTGGTATATTCACTCCAATGTTGCTTCACTTCATTATGAATTTCATTCGAAAAATGTTTTAGAGAAGAGCATAAAAGCAGCTCGGATAAATTTCAAACTTTAAAGTTGTGCCACTTTTGTAAGCGAGAATGGAATTACGATGTTTTCAAACAAGATTTTGAGCCGCTTCATAATGTTATCAATTGCAATTACTAGTCTTTATAAAGAAAACGTAGATACAATCAAATTGACTTAATCGAAATCACTATCATATCGAGTTTTATATATAAGAATATCAAATCAAATCAAATCAAATGTATTGGCAGAGAGCAGCAAAATATACTGGGGCCATGTAAAAAGTTAGTATAAAGTTTGGGAAGGGGCAGAATGCACAAGGGGGGATCAACCAAAAATGTCGCTCCACCTCCTGTCCAACGCTGCCTT
>JAOPUL010004744.1:113210512-113223137 GCA_027564515.1 Octopus rubescens
CTCAGTCTGATGACTGAAACAAGTAAAAGATAAAAGATATATATATATATATATATATATATATATATATATATACCACAAAGGAATAGGGATTTTAAATACAAGCAGATACCTTACAAGCCCTGTTAAAATCCAGACTTGGCTAACCACATCAAATATTAGTTTCAAATTTTGGCACAAGGCCAGCAATTTCGGGGAGAGGGCTAGTTGATTACATTGACCACCAAGGCTCAACTGGTACTCATTTTATCAACCTCAGAAAGATAAAACGAAAAGTTGACCTCGGCGGAATTTGAACTCAGAACGTAAAGACAGACGAAATGCCAGTAAGCATTTTGCCTGGCGGATTAACGGGTCAGCCAGCACAATTGCGGTTATTGAAGCGATTACATGCCAGAATCAGCAGATCACGACAGTGCCCAAAGATTCCTGAGACCACCATCCGGTCACCTCCGCCGACGCCCCAGTCACAGCACTCCATTGAGGTCAAATCATCAGAACTAGGAGAGAACATAATCACGCAGATCTCTCGGATCATGCCGGATATGAACAGTCCTCTCCTCGTCACATATGACTTGTACTCGAGGTCATCATGCGTTACATGTCTGATAGTAAAGCCCACCACCTTGATTTGCTCGGCCACGGCCCTCATCAACCCGCCAGAGTTATCGTTGGTGATGTCCTAGACATGCTGGACGGTCATCCTGACAGCATCAAACTGCTGAGAATGCTTTTCTCTTGGTTACGGATGATACGTCCTCACTAGAAGCCGCTTTTTCTACTCTGAACGCAAAGGACTCGATCATATTAAAAAAAGCTGGCGATCTCCGAATAGATGTGGTTAGCGACTAGAACCGCGAGCACGACATGCCTTTTTTAAAACAATTCCTGTGTTGATGCTATGAATATGTCTAAAAGAGAAATTATTAAGTTAACATTTGGCGCATTACATTAGGTCATCTTCCAATGTATGGCCCGATAAAGCTTGATCACAAATACTTAACATATCTGGTATACTAAGTACAGGGGAAATTACATCAACGGAACATAACAGATCACATTTTTCACGCTGGGTATCAATATCCAGTTTCTAGAGAGAAAGGAAATGCGTGTCTTGAAAACGATATCCTTGCTTAAATTATTTTAGTTTTTCAGTAAAAAAGGTAAGTAAATCAACCAAAAGATTCGATGATAATCAGTACAAAGCAATGAAAAGAAACGCATGTATTTTCTTTCCTCCAGCTCTTCCAGAAAGAAAAAGAATTTTTCTCGAAGTGGTCAGTAGCTACACCAATGCTTTGCCTTTTTTTTGTGTGTGTGGGTCATTGATATTGATGTTGTTTTCTTGTTTCGGTCCAAGGCAGACTAATGATCAAAGTTTTATCATAAATAAATAAATAAAATAAATCCTACGCCCCACCATTGAATGGACAAAGTATATCATAAAAATATTCAAAATAAGTTTTAATTAAAAGTTTACTGCAAATTTTATTCACTTAATTACGCCCCATCCTGCAGGAACCAACGCCCCACTAAAACAATGTTACGCCCTGCCTTGAGAAACACTATTGAAAAGCATTTAGTGTGAGATATTCTAACCCTGTCAACTTCGCATTCCTGTTTAATATCTTTTATCTTAAATTATCAGCAGTGTCTGGTTTTATAAATGTTTAAAATACTGTTACATGGATTCGCTATATTTTGAATAAATTGTTTTAAAAAGATGCTATCTTCAATTGGTCTGGTAATGTTGATCGATGGATTGTTGAAGCGAAGCTATTCATCATCTTCATAATCATCGTCTTTTCTATGCTTGCATGGGTCGGATGGAATGTTGCAGCGGATTTTCTACGGCTGGATGGGATTGCTGTCACCAAACCTTACCTGTTTCTAAGTAAGGTAACATTTATGCAAGACCAGACATGTTTTCACGTAAGATTGGAAACCAAAGACATTGCTTGTATGACGATGACACTCGTTTACAACTAACGCGCGATGTCAAAGAAAGGAAACAGTAACATAGACACACACAAGGAGCTTCTTTTAATTTCCGTTCATCAAATCTACCCACAGGGCTTTGGTTTGCTTGGGGCTACAATAGAAGACACTTGCTCAATGTATCACGCGATGAAACTGAACTCGAAACCATGTGATTGGGAAGCAAACTTCTTAACACACAGCCACGCTCTTATGTTTAATTGTTTTTGAAAGTATCAGAAATTCACAGACCACAGGGCTTTCCCCTGCAAAATGTGCGCAAAAATGATGACCGCAACTGTGAAACATATATACATCACATATTAAACGTTATAATAGGGCTTTCTGCAACATTTTGGAGAAAGATGTAGTGGAATAAACAAATACCAACAATATTACTGTTATTTCCGAGTCGAGAAACACAAACTCAATTTTGGCGAGACTTGAAAGCAGATCTTAAAAAGGGAAGTAATTCAATACCGCAAGGCGTTTTCCGCGGCGCTCTACAGATTAGGTCATTCAGTGGTTCTGATACAAGAATAACTAATAAAAAAATTGTATAATTACATATAACACTTTATTTCAATATGAAACAAAATCAGTCAGTACGACGCTTCACATAAAACAATGACATCAGGCGTGACGTCGTCATAGCAACAGTGAGGGAAGTTAATACAGCCAATTAATGACCCGTCACGTTTTGTTATTTGTGTGTGTGTTTTAAATATATATATATATATATATATTACATGAATATATATCATGTAATATATATATATATATTACATATATACACATATTACATGTATATCATATGTAATATATATATATTATATATATATGTACATACATGTATATATACATACTATATAAATACATATTACATGTATATCATATGTAATATATATTACATATATATGTACATACATGTATATACTATATATATATATATATATATTTTACATATATATTTTTTTCGTTCATTATTTCATTTTTTTTTCTTTTTACCTTTTAATTGACACAAACAATATTTATACATCTGACCTCTGGGCAACAGAAATGACTGAATTGGGGGGAAAATCCCAGAAACACTAGTGAATGAAGTTATGATATACTTCCGATTCCTCTCCTTACCATTATTTTAGCCAGACATGAGATTTCTGATTCTATTTCTTTACTTTTTTTTTTTTTTAAATTTTAATAAACCGAAATCTGATGTTTAATAATAATAATAAAAAAAAAAGATCCATTCATATTTCAGAATTTAATTGTATTTCAATTCGATTTCATTCCTTCTTTCGATTTATAAACTTTAAAAAAGTTGAAATTTTTCATCCTTTATTTTTAGGAATTAATCTAGTGAAATAGCCTGATATTTGAACCTAAACTGAAAAGATTTCATCATCAGGAATAATATTTTGTTTATATGTATATATATATTTTTAACGAATAACGACAACAATAATGAAGATGGTTGTGTTGATGAGGCAAGTTTAATGGGAGAGAGAGAAAAAACTTTAACAACAATTATGAACCTTTGGTATAATAATTAGTGAGAAACATCTTCAGTTTAATCTGAAAGAACGCAAGTAAGGATCGTGGTAAAGCAATGGTTATCTCGGTGTGATGTCGAGGCGACATGAAACGAAGAACATCCGCAGACAACATGCTATATGATTACACATACTCGCCAAACGTTCTCACACATCAATATGAACAGATCTTTTCTTTCTAGATTAGTACAAGGATTTCTTTTGATTCTGGCACAGGGCCTATTTGTGTAGTAGAAGAATGTAATCGAGTATATCGACTCCAGTATATTATACATATATCTTTTTATATCGAACCCCGAAGATATGAAAGGCAAAGGGCAAAGTCGAACATAACGGAATTTGAACTCGGTACCGAGGCCGACATTAAAATACTTTAAAGTATTTAGTCTGGTGCTCTATTGTCACAGTCGTCTCCTTGATTTAATAAAGCAGTTAAAATTCGACAGGTAGGTAAATGTGAAGAGGCCGTCGGGTTTGTGTTTAATTATACACATTTATTAGATGTTCCTATAAAAAAAAAGTACGAATCACCAAGGTTTTCTTTCAGACATCCTAATTGTGTTTCTTATTTTACAGATTTCGAAACAGAAGTTTGTAAATGAGATAAGCCATATTCATGAGATTGTATCTTTAATTTTCTCTTTGCCTTCGTTAGTTACATAATGTTTATCTTAATATAACATCGCTATTTGCCACCGTATTCGGGTCTGAAAATAAACTTTTATTTTTCAAATATTTAATGGAAAAATATGTACTTAAACCTAATTAAAATGGTGCCCAAGTGTTAAAAACCATCAGTATCTAAGCCGACCGTTTCGAAGTCTGTGTAGAATTAGTGAATAGTTTATTAAATAATCTTAAAACCAACAATCGAGTGTCTATGAACACAACAGTTAATCCATCAAGATAATGCAAGTAAAATTACACAAGACTATACACCAATGGCGAAAAGCTTTCTTTTAGGAAATAATTCCTTGTCTAATCATAATAAAGCAAAATCATTTTCGCTCATTGGAATATTTTGTAAATTTGAAAACATTTTTAAAATCTACCATTTCAGATCTGCCAGAAATATTTTTGAATCTATGAATACACAAAAGACCTGTTGCTGGAAAATCTCACAACTCTCGATGATAGTGGCGTTTTAAAAATTCTATAGTACCTACCTATAAAAAACGTAAAACACGAAGTATGTTGGTAAGTTATGAGAAGAAATATTTATCGTTTGTGTAGGAACTTTCGTCATTCTTTGAAAATCCCAAACGATAAATATTTCTCCACACGGCCCACCAATATATTATATAAATACAGCAAGTTCTCACATTTGTGAACTGAAAAAAAATCGATCAGCTGACACTGTCCAAGCGTAAAACCTGACAAGATAGATAACTCCATAAAATAAATCGATCGAAATGTTTGGACAATGATAGGCAAATCAGATTGGAATGGGTCTGTTTATAATTGTACAAAAATTGTAGTCAGCTTATCTCATAGGAGTTATTTATTTTGCTTGTTTTAATTTTAAAAACCCATAGAGAAAGTTTTCGTTTACCGATTACTCGTACAGTGTCAACTGATCGAGTGTTTTTCAACTTACTACATAAACACAAATACGATAGGGTTCGCCAAAATGTGACATTATACCGTATTTATACTTAGTATGCAGAAAACACCCCTGAGGTATTTCCTCTCAACCATACAGACACACACACACACAAACTACATTTTGCTATTCTTTTGCTGACACAAACCACCACTAGCCTCTGAGGTCTAAGTGTTTTTGGATACCACGTAGACCAGAACAATATATATTACAATTATAAAATTCAAAAAAGCATTGCCATATTTCGTTAAATGGAAACAAATAATCTCGTCCATTTGATTAAATGTCTAAATAATAAATAGATTATCAATTGATTGAACGAATGAATGTAAAAAGGAGAGTGAACGGAGAGGATCAGAGCAAAGAACTTGTTTATATCAGTCTAAGTGTGTTTTACGCACTAGTTTAGAAAAGTTCGGCCTCTGGTAAAAACTAAATCTACATACAATTATATTCACAGCACAAATATCTTTTCCAAAAGATAATAATAAATAATGAGAAAAAAAAATCTACTAATTTGTTTCTTAAAAGTTCTCAATACGTGGGTGGGTCCAACAGGCAGTGTAATAAGTCAGTTTATTTGTAAGGGACTGGGAATTGGGTGGGGGGTTGTTTTTTGGCAGTATTTAAAGGTCACTCTGAAGAAAAAAGTGTGTATGTATGTTTGGGAAATCTTTTTTTTTTCTTCTTTTTAAGGTATACACTGATACGGTATATGCACCACTATACATATTTTAGATAACAAGTGTGTGCAGATAATATATATATATATTATACATACATAATACATACACTAAACATTACAATTTAACTTATCCCAACTTCATTACATATTAAAACCAATAAGTTGATTATGAAACTAATGAAAAAGGGGAGAAACAAAAAGAGAAAAATATATCAAAAGAATGTAATTTTTATGTACACACTTTTTTCTATACATTTTTGCTTTGGGAAAATTTTGGAAAGGTGGGAGAGAGTTTATAAAAGAACCCATATTTAAGAGACAATGGTTAACAATGAATGTATAATTTGTTTTATATTCAGATAGTTGCCAAATGTTCTGATAGTGGTGTTGCTAATATGTTACCCACTGTTAAATTGGCAGTAGAGCAGGTCGCTGTTAGCAGAACCATTGAGAGAGAGAAAAGGAGAGACGAACAGTAGCCTGGTGGCTTGAAATACCATTTTCTTCAAGTCAGGTGAATCATTGATTGGTGTGTACATTGAACACCAGTAAGCTTAGTACCAAGTGGGTTCTTCTAACTCCCTTACCTCTGCACTTTATTTTATCAGCAGTTACAAATATATAGTAAATATTCTTCACATGAAATTTCTATAGACATTCTGTGAGTATCTGGTTATGCTTTAAGCCCCACATTGTGTCAGGCTGAAGGACTTGAACAAATGGAACAATAATTCAAGTAACTAATATAAACCATCAAAAAGATGGCTTATTGAAATATTGTACTTTGTTAACTCCCACAGAGATGCCTGCAACAAAATATTGTGAGAAAGTTAAGTCATCAACACCCATCCATCTGCAAATCTAGTTAGCTAAATTGATTAAGACACACTAATTACTAAGGGATAACACTAGTAATTGTGCTGCACTAGTTATCTGCAACAGCACTTGAAGGTGAGCCACAAGTTCAAAATTCACAACACTAGCATAAACTTTCACATACAGGATCAGAGATTTGAAACTACACAGGATTAAAACTTAGAATAGTGGCTCAGGAGGTTGTTCTGTTAATAAAAGAGAGCAATGTTTGTCATGTGTGGAGTAATTGTATTTGTTATTAGTTTTGTAATTAAAATGCATTATGCACTAAGACCAACCATCATATTATTCCTCATAGTCCAAACTTATAATTTCATAGATCATGGATCATCTCTGCTACAAATGTCACATTGACTATGCAGTGTAAAAGTAGTGTAAAAAACGAAGCTCAAATTTTGAGAAGGTAATAACACACTCAACTTCTGCTACTTATGTGATGAACTACATATTCCATCCATGAAACTCAGTTACAGGCAAGATTGGGTAATTGGGAGTTAAGTGCATTTGTCTGGGACAGAGCATACTGCGGATCAGTAGAAATGAACTATCAACCCATTAGCCAACTGGCTGATGCTCTATTTTTTTAAAAATCATTTGCAACTTTGTATTACTAAAAGAGTAGGAATGTTTGTGAGAGAGTTGCACGTGAATTAGAGCACAGCTTTTACAGTTTGATATTCTTCATGACATTGAATAACATATGTTTCTAAATAATAAAAAAAAACCCAAACAATCAATCTAGTTCAACCAAATTGTGCTAACTAGAAGCAGAAAATAAATGAAATATATATATATATATATATTCCAGAGGATCATGTGAAAATGACTGCAAGATAGAATTAGTCCAGAGTAAACACAGGTCCATACGTTGTAGATTACTATTTATATAAAAGGTGTGTGTATGTGGTCTCTGACAAATTAATATGCTCAGTGATGTAGAGAAATGGTGTCGAGTATAAAACTCCAAAAGTGAATCTATAGATATAAAAGTAGAATCATCATCATCATCGACGTTAAATGATGATGATGATGATTCTACTTTTATACACATAAGCAAAGCAGTCAAATACCTACAAAAGAGTAACTATTGAGATAGATGAAGGAACATAGTGTTGGTCTTAAATGAGTGATACCTTACTTAGGTATGAAAACCCAGATGTATAAATGAAGTAGTAGTGTATATGGGAAATTGCCACATTGATGTCTTTCAAATGAAGCTGATTATCAAAATATAGAAAAGAAATCTCAGTGGTAGGAGAGGGGAAGAATGTATGTGTGTATGTGAGGTGAGTGGAGGTGAGAGGATAACATCAATAAAACAGAACAAAAAACCCCTGAAGAATAGATGAATATATATGGTCTGTTTGGTCAGGAAATGATCCGTTTCTGACTATTCTGAAGATCCACCATTCGCAAATATGTATAGGCATTGAGGTGAGAGGAGGCAAGGTCAAAGACATGCAAAAACACCAGCTAAATTAGCAGGCAAAGGGACAAGGAGCATTGTGGACGGACTCCCTCCCACAAGAATGGTACAGCCAGTTAGTAGGGATCCTTATCACTTAGAACTGTCACAGACAATATAAATCTCTTAATATAAAGAAATAAGTGATGAGGTAATAATATATACTAAACTGACCAAGTTTTGGGTGAAACAGAGAGAAAGCACGCATTGAGAAAGAGAGAGACGAGCAAGAAAAAAATTTAATTTATCAATTTTATTTGAAAAAATAAATATCCAGAATTTTCTTTCCATTTAAATAATAATAATAATAATAGTTTATTAAAAAAAAAATAATACTATTTTAAATCATAATTGATTTTTGTCTTTTTTCTTTTTAGTTTAATGCCCTTTATGGTCTTTCAAAATTTGTTGTCATCTGATTGGTTGAGATAACATTACAGTTGGTTCTTGAGTTAGGAGGGGGGAGTCTCCAGAAAATGTTTGCTTGCTCTCTCTCTCTCTCCCTCTCTTGCTCCTTCTTGTGTCTTTACACCCACACTGAGCCTATCACTGTCGTTTATACCCAATTAGAGGGAAAAAAAAAAGAGAAAGATACTCGGAATGAAGATGTAAATGAAGGTGTATGTGTGTGTGTGTGTGTAGTTGACCCAGGGAAACTACTCCTGAAGGTTGAGTGGAGAGGATATCTTAACGATTTCCTTACAGTTGGAGAAAGAGAGAAGAAAGAAAATATCATCTAAATTCCCCGCCAAATAAAAACATTGTTTTTTGTTTTGTTTAAATTCTTAGGCAAAAAAGATCCTAAAGAAAAAAAGAAAAAAATTTTTTTCAGTCAAATAAATCATCTTTTAATTCTGTTAATTTGATATTTGGGACGGTCTGATCTGTTGTCTGTCTTCGGTCAACACATGTTTGGCTGACCGAACTACTTGGCCAATGGCCGGCAAGCCAAGGATGTAATAGAGATACATCGGCAGTAAGTCTTTGAGTAGGATCGCGCCGTAACATGTTACGAATTAGACATTTGGCACCTGATGAAAGAATGTCCGGCAGTGAATACTGCCCTCGGCGGATCTTGCCGAATAGAGCACTAGGCTCAGTATCATGGAAAGGGTAACGGCCGATAATCATGGTGTATAACATGACGCCAAGGCTCCATATGTCTGCTGCTTTGCCAGAGTAACTTTCAGTTGCAGTACTGAGAATTTCAGGGCTCACATAGGCAGGACAGCCATGTTTGTCTGTTAACCTGTCGTCTGATTCATCTTCAAGAAGGCAAGCATCTTCAAGTCCTTCTAATAAGAGATGTGTCCTAGAGGAAAAAGAAAAGGAGTATAATAATAACCAATTTATATTGTATCCACAAAACAAGAATACTAAATCATTTTTCTACACAACAACTGACAACAAAAAGGGTATCGATAAAAACAAAAACAACAAAAAACTGCCTAAATCTCTTGCAATATGCAAGGTGAAGACACGAAAGGATTGAGACCTAATCAATTCACACTGATATATGTGATAGTGGGGAACCAAGAGGTAAAACAAATGAAAGTTAGGATGGTGACATTGATTGTCAATGTTCAGTAGAAAAACAAAACATCCTTTAATTACTGTTTTGTAAAGAGCTGTGACATTTGAGTTTGTGAGAGTTGTTTTACTAAGCATAAGATCAAGCTTTGTGACTGACAATATAAATCAAGTTTTTCTAATATTCTGTTTACAGCTAATATGAAATCGTATATAATAATAATGATAATAATGGTTTCAAATTTTGGCACAAGGCCAGCCATTTCGGGGGGGGGGTTTAGTCGATTACATCGACCCCCCAGTGTTAAACTGGTACTTATTTTATCAACCCTGGCGGAATTTGAACGCAGAACGTAGAGACGAACTAAATGCTGCTAAGCATGTTTCCTGACGTGCTAATGATTCTGCCAGCTCGCCACCTTTTTATATAATAATAATCCTTTCTATACTGGGCACAAAGGCCTGAAATTTTCGGAGATAGGGATAGTCGATTCAATCGACCCAGTACTCAACTGGTACTTATTTTATCAACCCCGAAAGGATAAAAGGCAAAGTCGACCCCAGCGGAATTTGAACTCAGAACGTAGAGACGGACTAAATGCTGCTAAGCATTTTGCCCAGCGTGCTAACGATTCTGCATAATAATAATAATGGACTCTCCCATCAAAGACGATGTATGAGTGTTCAGCTTTTTCCGAGTGACCTGCACAAATGATTTGTTTATAGTGATCAAATGTTTGTGTTGAACATCAGCTTACTCTCTCCATCAAATCGACATATACCATGCATCATGTGTTGAAGTGATCACAGAGCAAAGTGAGATTGAGTTTTGCTCTCAAGAACACAATGCACCACCTGGTGCAACACCCTAACAACTAGGCCATGCGCCCTCACTTAATACTAATAATGATAATAATAATAATAATCATAGCAGTAAGCTGGCAGAATCATTGGTGCATTGGAGAAAATGCCTAGCAGTATTTCTTCCAGCTTATAATTTTGCTTGATCCAAATCGATAACCACAGCTGCCAAAACCATCACCACCACCATCACCTCCTCCTCCTCCTCCTTCTTCTTCAGTTTAATGTTCATTTCTTAAGGAGAGTAGTCAATCAACTGAACTAATTTTAGGAATCCTTATTGATATGTATGACCTTATTTATCACTGTGAATGTCACCACTATGTTGTCTGTGACACTGCTGCAGCAAGGTGACAGTCTCCGTATTTAAAGTATCACATTTAAATGAAAATAGCAGTCAGACAGTTTTATTGCATGAAGAGTTGGAGTAGGGGAGAGACATCGAGTTACAAAGTATTTAGCTACATATTATTTCTTTTCTGGTATAGCTTAGAACAGCTGGAATTAGATGGATTTGTTTAAGAGATGCACATAATGACAAAATATACCTATAAACACGTCAACGAGTTAGTCTCCCTGTGTTAACTCATCTTTCTAAATACAACAACAGCCAAATAAATCTCCCTTAAATCATTGTCTAACTCCATTGTCTAACTCCATTGTCTTAAAAATAGAAAGGATACATTAGATAATGTAGCCCTAGATACCTTTAACCCTTTTGTTAAAATGATTCTGTTAAAATACTCTGCTGTTGTTTCAATTAATTTTGAAAATAATGACGAATTTAGTAAAATAATTTCATCCTTATTTAGTTTAGAAACATAAATTAACATGAAATTTTGAAGGAGAATTTTAATTTAGATCACTTTAAAAGAATAAATTTGTTACATAAAACTAAGGGCAATATCAGGTGAAATGGGTTGAAATGACATGATGATCATGACCGGAATGTTCTTGATTCTACATCTGTTCAATTAGAGTTGACCTAGGGCTAAACAGCAACAAAATAAATCTTATGTTTAACAAATGGAGGAAAATAAAATGAGGTATTTCCAAGGAATCAACCAAGCTACATATTCCTTCCACCAGAGGACTTTTAATGTATTCACCTCTACTCCTCTCATTATCCCTACTATATATCATCTAACAAACCTTAGTATTAATCTCTTTCAGGGAGGCGATGACAAGTGATCAAAACCTTTGGCGATTTGCTGTGCTTGAGAAGACATGTCAAGGCAAGTGAAATCGTAGTCGTGACCAGTGCCGGTGACACATGAAAGGCACCCAACTACATTCTTGGAGTGGTGGCATTAGGAAGGGCATCCGGCTGTAGAAACCAAGCCAAACCAGACTGGAGCCTGGTACAGCTTTCCAGCTTACCAGTTCCAGTCAATCCGTCTAACCCATGCCAGCATGGAAAATGGACACTAAATGATGATGATGATATGTATTACATCTCTCTGGAACTCCCTACCAACTCACATTTACTTTACAGACATTAACTTATTGAAGTTCAAACTGAACAGCAGCTGCTTCGGTTGCAGTAAAACTGTGAATATCCTCAAAGGTCTTGGGTGCCACATCTTCTCCTCTGACTAAAATTTAAAACAGAACATACACAGTAATAATGATGGCCAGTTTTCTCTATTATTGAATGTGTTCCAGATGATAAAGGGAGAACACAAGTGGGTACAACAATCATCCAATCCATATCAGCATGGAAAAACAGATGTAAAAGTATAGCATTGCTGCTGCAGTGTACATACATACATGCTGCAGTGTACTGAGAATGTGGAATAATTAAGAGAATAGATAACAAAAAGAGCTTTCTGCCATAAAATCCAGTCTCAAATAATTCCATCTAAAATTTGCTAGTATGGAAAAACAGATGATAAATGAACAAATGAATGAATTAGATATACAGTTGTGGCCAAAATTAGAGAACGAAAATAAAAAATAAAGATATTTACATTTCTACTTCGTTTTCTCGAACAGGACTTTTACTGTATATACTTTAAAGTATGTTCATTATTTACAATAAATTTTGTAGGAAGTGATTAATAACTAAATAATTT
>JAOPUL010004744.1:113226843-113242955 GCA_027564515.1 Octopus rubescens
TGCTCAAGAACACAGCGCACCACCCAGTCTAGGAATTGAAACCACAATCTCGCGATTGTGAGTGCCACACCCTAACCACTAGGCCATGTGTCCTCATATAATAATCACGATTCAAATTTTGGAACAAGGCTAGCAATTTTAGAGGTAGGGGCAATTTGATTACATCAACCCCAGTACTTACTTGACTATTACCTACTTTTATCAACCCCCAAAGGATGAAAAGCAAAGTCAACTTTAGTAGTATTTGAACTCAAAATGTAAAAAGTTGGAAGAAATGTTGCTAAGCATTTTGCCCAATGCTCAAGCAATTCTTTCAGCTTGCTCTATTAATATTTATAATCAATCAGACGAAGATTTCTATTTTTGTCATAAAACCTCAAAATTCATAGAAGGGTGCTACAACTTGCAAATTCTATTCCAGTATATATTACTGGTACCAACTCTGAGAATGAGAATAATCCTTTCTATACTGGGCACAAAGGCCTGAAATTTTTGGGGATGGGGATAGTCGATTCAATCGACCCCAATACTCAACCGGTACTTATTTCATCGATGCTGAAGGCATTTGAACTCAGAACGTAAATTCGGAAGAAATGCCGCTAAGCATTTTTCCCGGCATGCTAATGATTCTGCCTGCTCGCCACTCTAATAATAATGGTTTCAAATTTAGGCACAAGGCCTGCCATTTTGGGGGAGGGGTTTAATAGATTACATCGACCCCCAATGTTAAACTGGTACTCATTTTATTGACCCCGGAAGGATAAAAGGTAAAATCGACCACGGCAAAATTTGAACTCAGAACGTAGAGACGGACTAAATGCCGTTAAGCATTTTTCCCAGCGTGCTAACGATTCTGTCAGCTTGCCACCTTATATAATAATAATAATAAGAATAAATATTTTGAAACTTACTTTTCTGGATCGGCAAAGACAAACTTGCGAAGCTTGAGATCACGCAGTACAACTCCATGTTCATGGCAGTGTGCTACAGCCTCTACCACTTGTCGGAACAAACGACAAGCCTCGGCTTCTTTCAACCGTTTCTTTTGCCGCACGTACGAGTGCAGGTCACCATAGTTGGTTTTGAAAAACAGGTAGACGCCATTCTTGTCGAGTATCACCTCTTCCACGCCTGATATGTTCGAATGACAGTCCACCTGCCAGTATGTACTAAGCACCTCTCGATACCGCTCAACAGGAAACACCTGTAAGAGATAAAGAAACAAAATATATAGACAACACTTCAATAATAAAATTGTGGGTTATTGGCAAAGTCATAGAACAGAATGCTTTCATGAATCAATTTTTAGACTTGATTCTATTATCATACCTCTGTCCAGATGGGTCTGCTCTGACCCTTGTGTTTAACCCTTTTGTTACCGTATTTCTGTTGAACTACATTGCATTTGTTTCAATTAATTTGGAAAATAATAAAGAACTTGGTAAAATATCTTGGTCATTACTAAGCTGCTAATTTTAATGAGAGATTTTAATTTAGATCATTTTATATAGAAAGTTTGTATCATAGAAGCAGGGGCGATCTTGGGCGGGTTGGTATCAAAAGGGATAAGTTAGAACCAATTATTATAACAATAGATCAGTAGAAATGTTAGGGTATCAGACAAAATGACTTGTAATATTTTATCCAGGTCTGAGTTCAATTTTGCCTTTCATCCTTTAGGGATTGGTTTAACTGAAAAGCAGTCACCTCAAATTTATGGTCTTGTGCATAGATTGTGTTATGTAACACTTGAGTATATGTCGTGTTGCAGATTCTGAATTCAGGTTTAATTATATCCTATCTTCACCACAGGTATATATTGAGCTCTTAGACAAAGCACTTAACTCCCTTTAATTCTTTCTCTACAAGCTAAAACACTGATAAATCAAAATGCATGCCAAAGCATGATTTCCAAGTCACTGAAGGTTAAATGAAAGTCATTGAACACATTTCACCTATCCATATACAGTTTTATATATTCTAAAATAAAAATACTGGATAATTTTATATATTTTGCAAATTCCAAATAATTCAATTAAAGAGAATTAAAAAAAAAAATTCTTCATATTTCATATATATATATATGTCAGTAGGACTGCTATTTCTAAGGGGCTACTATCTTCACACATGGAAAACCTCTAGCAGCAACCTGCTCCCAGAAAGAAAAGGGAAATACAATAAATACAAAGGGATTAAGGGATTATCTTGAATCCCTCTTAAACATGGACAGCTGCCCATCTATAATCCCATTGTCTATCACAAGCATGGATTTATATTTATATACAGTATATACGCATGTATCATCATAAAAAAAAAACTGAACAAAGCAAGAGATTTCATCTACTCTTTGCCTTTGGTGCTTTGGACTATAAGGGGTTTAAAAGAAAAAGAAAAAAAAAAGGTACAGAAATCTGTCTATTAAAGGGCCAAGAGTAGAGATGGTGGCGGGAGAGAAAAGATGAGTAAGAGATAATATAGGTTTATTAAACCAAATAAAAGTAGGGACAAAAGACATACAATCCTTTTAAAGTATTTATTAATCAATGTTCATATTAAAGTCAAACGTATAAGTGTAGGAACGGATGGTGGTGGTGTTGGTGGTGGCGCTGGTAGTAACTGATGCAGAGATGAGTATTGTGCCTATGGGAGGGGCGGAGGTGCAGAATGACTACCACTGTACTGAGTTAGGGTTGGTGGTGGTTTGAGACCAGTAATGCCACCTGCTGCAACACATGATGATGATGATGATGATGATGATGATGATGATGATGAGGAATACATTAGAATAAGTACATCAAACAACTGTGTGAAATGAAATGAAATGAAATGAAAGAAAAAAAAGAAAGAAAGAAAGCAAGAGAGAGAGAGAGAGAGAGAGTATAATGATGTGGATGTGAGTAATAATCTATGTGAAATGACTGCATGTATTGAGTTTGTTTTTATTATTGTTGGAAGTCATCTCTATTGCAAATATATTGGAGGGGGGGGGATGGAAAGACAAATATAGAAACTTGCAGAATGTAGGGGGGAAAAAAGGAGAGGGATAGAGAGGGTCATATGCAGAGAGAGAGAGAGACTGAAACTTGAAGAGATATAAAGATATTGAGAGAAAGAAACGTAGAGAGAGAGAGAAACTGAAACTTGGAGAGATATAAAGATATCGAGAGAAAGAAACGTAGAGAGAGAGAGAGAGATAGACTTGAAGAGATATAAAGATATTGAGAGAAAGAAACGTAAAGAGAGAGAGAGAGACTTGAAGAGATATAAAGACATTGAGAGAAAGAAACGTAAAGAGAGAGAGAGAGAGAGAGAGAGAGAGAGGGAGGGAGAGAGAAACTGAAACTTGGAAAGATATAAAGATGTCGAGAGAAAAAGAATGAGAGATGAGAATAGTGTGTGTGTGTGTGTGTGTGTGTGGCAGGGAGGGGAGAAAGTAGAATAAAGGAGATTAATGATTCCTTCAGCTTCCCTAATATTAGCATCTCATGTGAGGTCTTCTTTCCACATCAGTTGCTGCTGTCATCTGTTGAGTCAGAAATAAACATAGGCACACACACACACAACTACTTCTGACTTGATGAGAGCTATAAAGGATGAAGTGTGTGTGTGTGTGTGTGTGTGTGTGAGTAAGAGAGAGAAGTTGGGTGGTGACAGGGATGATTATGTTAAAGGAAATAAAGAAACAATACTAGTGTAGGGATAGATTATCGATCAGGGAAACTAAAACCCCAACTGCGATAGTAAAAATAAAAAAGAAAAAAAAAGAGAGAGAGAGAGAGATAGAAAGAAAAGAATCATGGGGGAGAGTGATAGGATAGACAAACATAGCTTGCTTGCTGCTGAAATCCAAGCTAACTTCTCCACCTAGTTCCTCCTCCTCTTTAAGACAGGGAGCTAGATGGTTGGCTTTTAGGAGTCGGTAGCTAAGCAGGTAGAAAAGGTAAGGATGAAGGGAATAGTTTTATAACAGAAAGAGGATAGAGTTAAGAGAGAGACAGAGAGAGAGAGAGAGAGAGAAAGCAGTGGTGGTGGTGGATGAGGGGGGAAGAAGGGAGGGGTGGTGTAAAGAACGTTCTACAGGTAAGCTGCTGCTGCTGCTGCAGCAGCAGTGTTGTTGCTTCAGAGGATCTCACCATTGTTGTTGTTGCTACGAGGCAGAAATCAATTATATCCATCGTCCAACTGAGAAGGCATCATTGGTAAGAAGCAAGAGTGAGCAATGCAGGGCAGAACAAGAACTACTCTGTCATTATATATATATATATATATATATATATATATATAATGTGCAATTGAGTTTTTGTACTCTAACTGAAGAGCTGTGACGATGAGCATTGTGTATTTATCTTTCGTTCCTTGTTTGTTTTTTTATATAAATTACAAATATATTACTATCTACGCACTCTTGTTTTTAACCATATAGTGTGTGTGTGTCTATAATATAAGAGAGAGAGAGAGAGAGAGAGAGCGAAAGAGAGAAAAAGAGAGAGAGAGAGAGAGAGAGAGAGAGAATCTGAATGAAAGTCAGTACCAGTCTGGTGCTGCTGCACTGAGTGAGATACCTGCAGTAAAAATTGGAATAGGTGTAGATGTGCGTACGTATGTGTTAGAGAGGAGGTGGAGAGGATGTACTTGATGATGTCTGGAGAGAGGAAGTGTTGAGGAAGGAAGTTATAGACTCGCACACAAACACACGAAGGCAGTTCTAAAAAAAAATGGTGTCTAGCGAGATCACGGCAGGAAGACTTGTCAGATATGAGAATATAGACAGAGGAAGTGTTGAAAAAAAAAAAACAACAACAACAAACTAATTCATTAAATCGTTTTAGTAGTATATGTAAGCTTGAGTCATGAATGATGACTTCATTTTAAACCACAAGACTGACCAAACTCGACTGTTTGTAGCAAACATCAAAGCAGACCTTTTTCGCACATGCGCAACAGTCGTGACACCCTAAGACATTAAAATAGAAGGCACTTTTAACCAGCATTTGTTACTCGGAATTGATACTGGTTGCAAAGAAGTGAGTTGAACATCTTATCGGCACAGCTTTCGTAATTAATAATCGTATAACGATATGAAGACAAATCATTGATAGGGTCAAGTGAAAGCAACGGTCTAAGGGAAAGGGATGTGTCAATGTTGACAAGCAAACGACATGTGTGTAATGTTTTGAATAAAGATGTTCCAGTAAAATTCGTAGAACTAACTAAAGAATAAACTAATGAAAGAAGAATTTTCATTTTGTGATTTTATTCTTTCAATGGGTTTCAACCATTCAAGCTTTGGCATTGTTAGAACACCGCCATATTGTCAACGTTATCAATTTAATATCCGTTTTTACATACCACAACTTCCATGAATAAAAAAAAAAAATCAAGCATCATTTCACTTGAGATTCCTGACAATCCGCACCTCAATCTATTTTGGATTTTATCAGCTGCATTCTCTTTTAATATTCTATCCAACCCCAATTTGCTGTGAAAGTAGCAATATCAGAAATGACTCCCAAGAAAATATTGGTATTAATAAAAGGAGAGAAATAGAAAGGAGTTTAACTTGAAATGATTAAATACAAAATAAGATCGATATTAAACAGGAAGAGACCTAAGAGGAAAACAATTCAGAAGAAAAATAGGAAAATAAACAACACAAAAATCCAGATGCTGAGATAGAAAAGAAAGAAGCAGACAACCATAGACGGTTAAAGATTTATGAAGCTGAAAAGAATTTATTACGCTTGTTTCTGTCAATATACAACGGTAGTTAATAAATCTAACCTAACCCACAAGCGCCTTAAAGTTATGGGTTGACTGTCTTTATTTGATAAATCGCTATCATTTAGAAAATAATATAATTATTAAGTAGCAGATACTTTGAGAAATTAAAAACCATTATCAAACAACGTCACAAGCTATATATTTATTTTCCGTTGGGTATTTGAACTGTTAATCAAATGTTTGGTGCCGCTTGTCTAATAGGTATTCCACAACATTCAAATAGATAGGGTTAGAGAAACTTTTAAGGAAAAAGAACGATTTATGAGGTGCCTTGGCTGCAATAATTTGATTGATATTTCCATTGCAAGCCGAACCTCTTCGTTCATATGACATTTTGCAATCCTTGGGGATTTCATCGAACAGCAAGAAACGCCACCGTAACAACACAGTAGTTAATCACTTAGCAAGAAGCATTTTATTCCAAATACTCTTACCTGTAATTAAATTGTGCATTAACAAGTGGAGTTTCGTCAGTTTCGACGATGAGCATTCAGCTCTTTGACCAACGTGTAAACGGCACAGTTTTCTACAGACACAGGCACTCTTAACGTAATTATCAAGCTAGTCAATGTAACTCACTATATGACAAGTTTGGTCCTTTGGATTACAGATACAATTCAGAAATAAAGATAAGAATCGACTCTAGTGTTGAAATTTGAAAGAATTACAGCTGACGTCGGTGAGATTTGAACTCAGAATGCAGAGAGCCGGAATGAATACTGTAAGACATTCTATTGTATCCAAAGCTCTAATGATTCTGCCAGTTCGCCATCTTAGTAATAGCTATTTATTTTTCACCTACGTTTGTTATAAACGCATTCCAAACATTGTGAAACTCCGGTTATGCAGCATAAAAAATAAAATAAAACAACAATTTTCTGAAAATATGTTTAAGGAAGTCGACGTTTGGCTTATATTTCAAGAAGAAATACCATCAGTATACAACAATTTCCCACGTGGAGCTTAAAGGATCCTAGGAAAGAGGGTTTAATGACTGTATTCATCGTATACACACATACAACATCACTGATCTAGTTTACAGTTATAAATGTAGGGGCTGCAAAGGATATGCATCAGTAGCTATCCTAAATGGCTGTCGGTCTCGCATAAAAAGTAAAAAGGGTAGATTAATATCACGAGAGAAAGACAGAAAGAAAGACATACATAGATAAATGTAATTATGAATGCAGAACACTACGTAAAAAAAAAAAAAAATGTTTGTACGTGTGTAGGCGTGTATACAGACACACATGGCTGTATAAATGATCTAGTTTGGCCTGATTTATATACCATAACGATTTCATCAGCTATTCACTTATTCCCACACTTAGGCGTATGTGGAAGTATCTTGGTACTCACAAGTAGACGAAGTAGCTAAATAGTAGAAAAAATACTTTCGAGCTAAACAAGAACTACTTGAAAGACACATGCACAAAAATCACTGTGCTATCATCATTGTCTGTACAGGAACACTTCACTTAATTTATTGAGTAATTATCCAAGAAAATAAGCTCTGGATATGTAACACATGCGGGCAAGTGTATATATGTTTAGAACAACAGCATATAGTGGTCAGAAGCTGAAGAATAAAAAATACAGCAGTGATGGTAAAAGTTTATAAGCAACAACTATAATGGCGATTAAAAAGAATAAGCAAAATTATTAATATATATATATACACACACATATATATACATATATACACACACATATATATACATATATACACACACATATATATATATATATATACATATATACACACATACACATACACGAAGGGGAGGGGTTGAATGTAAGAATCGATAGCAATTATTATCCAGACTTGATTCATACAGTAATATTCTTGAAGTCAATGATTATTCTAGTATTAAAGTCTAGTGACTAACTCACCGTAAAGTTAGGGAGCTAGTCACAACTAAACCCCATTATTTCCCCCCCGCCCCCACCTACCACTAACCATCACTACCGGCCATAGAACCTGAGCTGAGCTGAGCAATAACACTCAAGGGGGCCAGTTAGTGATGGCGATGGTGCGATTGGTGAAGCAATTCATTGAAGAATAAGGCTTAAAGAGAAATGTACACAGTTAATATAGCTTATTTTTATATTACTCACACGCACACAAATCTATAATGTGACAGAGAGAGGAGAACGCAAAAGTGTGTGTTGCATGTGTGTGAAAACCGATTCAAAAACCTAGAAGTAAGAGGGAGGGAGGGAGGAAATCGCAGGAGGAGAAGGCGGAGAAAAGTAATTTAAAGCAACAGCTGAGAAAGACAGAAAGACGCAAATAGAAAGAAAAACAGAGAGAGAGAGAGAGAGAGAGAGAGAGAAAGAGAGGGGGGGAGTACAAAGACAAACTAGAAGATTTTATATATATATATATATACACATACACACACACATATACACATTAGTGGTAGGGGGAGATAAGTTGGTTATGAAAGGAAGAAAAGAGGCCAACAAGTGATGAGTCATCATCACCATTACAGATATCGCTTCACTCCCTCCCTCCCTCCTTCATTTGCAGAACTTCCATTTCCCAGCTGTTGTTACCAGGGAGCTATAGGAAGTAAGGGAAGCTGCGAGAGAAAAGAGAGAAACAAAAAGAGGTAGTTTAGGAGTAGGTAAAGAAACGTGGAAGGGATATTAAGAATAACAAGGTATAGAGAGGAGAGAGAGAGAGAGAAAGAGAGAGAGAGAGAAAAAGATAAAACTAGAGAGTAAGAAAGAGGTGTTGTAACAGCAGTATAAGCCTGCAGGTCTTCTCAGCATTTAGCTTCTGTTGAGCTGGTTTTTACCTGTCTGTTGCTGTTCAAGTAGAAACCAGTTATAAAGGTGTGGCTGGTAGGGGCGTAGCGGATGGCTGTGTATATGTGCGAAGAACTCGGAAAGAGGTTTATATCATTAAATGTCTGAGTGTGCGCACGAATAAGAATAATGTGCATGTGTGAAGATGTTGGCAGTAGTTTGCGTGCATGTTGCAGGTATTGTGATATACAACGAAAAACGGTTACAACACGTCAGAGACAGCATTTGCTGTAGTGGAAGAGACTTTGGTAGGGCTGGCTTTGGTTTCACTGGGAATGGGAAGGGGTGTAATTGCTATGTACAGCAGAAATTTCTAATATCACAGCAAATGTGAGTGAGTGAGTATGCGTGAATGTGTGAATATGTGTGCGTGTGTGGATGCGTGTATCTTATTCAAGCAAGAAACCTCATGAAGAACAGAATTGGTATGTTGTCCATCTTTTCCACGGAAATTAACAATGTAAGTTGTCCGTTCCCGCCCTACACTACCAGGTGATATTCATAGACTGTGAATTCTGGGTTTCTGCTTGTTAGACATAAGAGTTTTTATGGAATATGGCCATAGATGTAATAATATTTATATAGAAATAAAAAGATATTGTTGTGTTGCACTGTAACACTCATTGGCAGAAGAAGCATTCAGCCATCACCCAAGAACGTGAACGGGAAGTTCCAGCTTGCGCCTCTACCTCATTCTCAGAAGAGGTAAATTTTATGTATAAAGATACAAACACACACAATAATAAAAGGATTTCATTAAAACCAGTGTTAAATGTCACTGCTGATTTGAAAAGCGTTTAAGGTTTCTCTCTCAAACCATAAAGGTTTTACAAATAGAAACTATCTTAAAAACTCTTAATTTCTGAATCAAAAATATGTAACTTCACACCATTAAAATACCCCCAATCGTGATTGAGCATAATCTAAAGTGCGATGCCCGTCTGTGTATAAACGGTTGCAAACTAATTGTCGAAAGCTAGTTTCTACTTCTTTTAAGTTTGCATATCAAATCTTATTTTTGACACTAAAGCACGAGAGATGCTAATTTCAGACTTTTTGTTAACACTTGTTTCATACGTTCTGAGTAATATAAAGCTTTCCTTTCATAAGTCTCACGTTATTCTGATGGTTGAAAAACATTGGGAATGTGTATCGTATATGATGAATGGACGCTAGAGAAATATGTCCTGTGTAGCACACGTGATAATACAAAGAACAGGTAACGGGTTAAAGAACTGACAATGTTGTTATTATGCAGCAATTCTACCTCATCTACCGAAGGTCACGTTTGTAAGTCTACGTAATCAGGCATTCATTTACTTTAATAGTTATATCATGTTTATGTAGGTCAAAAGGTCATTTTATACTGTATTATGTAATATTGAATATATCTTAAACTTTCTTGCTCAGTTGTCTTCCACGAGCTTGAACAAAATCCGCCAGTTGATTCATTCATCTATATGCCACTAATACAACAATAAAAAAAAATATTCAGGAAATTGAATTAATTAGTTTAATCAAACAAGATATTGTTTCACGTAGAAGGTAACAATGAAGATCTGTTTCTCCCCATATCTCAATTTTAAACTATCGTTGACTTTCTAGCTATCACCCCACTCACTTAATAAACTTGAGCAAAGTTTAAAGACCTGCTACAAGAGTATAAACATATACTTAATGAGCCAATAACTAGGCAACAATAAAATAACTCATTAAAAAATACAGCACTAATTACAATATCATGATTTAATTAAAACAAAACTTATTTCGCTATGGTGACTCAATTTTGGGGAGTGTTCACAACTGGCTGTCAACCAAAGTCAACGGATGATTAAAATTAAATTCCTTCACAAAAACAGGCACCATGGTAACAAACTGGTATAATTGTGAAACTGGTATTTAGAAATTATATGTCTATGTGTTAACAACTAAGATGGCCTACGTTCCATAAATGTAGGCATTAAGCCTCTAAATGGAAACTTGGAAAATAAACCAGTGTGTGTTACTGATTATTAGTCGCAATGTATGTTTATTTCGGAGCACAATTTTCCAATTTTAGGGTTGAATTCCTCTTGTTTGTAGTATACACCAGCGCATATAAGTATATATGAAAGAAAGAAGAAAAAATCATCTTAACCATCTATTATTCATTGGAAAACTGGAACAGGATTGGTTGGTTAGATACCCCTGTACACAGAACCCAGTTTTCAAAGCTAGAAGATAACCATACCAATACATGTTAAGGTTTCGTTTAACGACAGATCATTAAAACCATGTCATATCCACCAACAGAAAGTACAAGCCTCAATGATCAGATCAAATGTACCGTTATATAGGACGAGACAATTTATTTTCTTCTAAGTAGACCAACACTTTAAGAGCAAATTAATAACAATTGAAAGTGTCTCACAGACTGAAAAGATACTAGTTTACCGTGTGATTATCATATTCTTGATAAATACTGTTCTAGGTATGAAAAATACTATTTGAATGTGTTACGATAAAACATAAGTTACAGCTATTTGAAAAGAGATTCATAAGGCTGGGGTTTAACTAAAATAGTTAAGTTAAATCACTGACGTGAGTTGATTAATTTTGGTTTTACTATTCAGCCCTTTTTAACATCTTCACAACTTTAAAAAATTAAAACAAAAAATTACAATAATGCAAGCACGCACACACTTCTAAAAAGAAAACCATTTGAGGACTTCAACCGAGTTGATTAAATGAAACCAGTCTTCACGCAGTTAAAATTAAGAAGACTGCAGTCTCTTGTGCAATTTTCTAAACAATAGACTTGCTTTGGCCACGACAATAGAAGGGAATTTCTATAAAAGACGACAGACATGTAGTGATGGAACTATGATGTGTCACAAGAGAAAGAAAGAAAGAAAGAAAGGGAGTGAGTTCAACCATTGAAAAGTGATGTGGGTTTTTGAAAATGTTGGTATGCGGATTATATTCTAACAGTGTCGCATGTAGAGAGAAATTCCAAACGTTGTTATAAAATGACAACCAATTAAAAATACAAAATAAATAGAAAAAAAACCCCCACACAAATCCACCCAACTTTCTTGTGTGACTGAAATGAAGCCGGTCAGGTCAGAGCTATCAAGTGTGACATGACAGATAAAGCCCGGTTTCAGAGGGAGTACAAAACTTCTAAAAGAAAAGCTAACCTATGCAAACAATGCTTTGAGTTTGGGGAAACGAAACAATGGAAACCAGTTCCATCTTGGAACAAAGCGGCAAATTTACTTCCATTCACTTCGTTGTTGCCACAGGAATGATTTTATTCACTAAACTCAGTGGTTCAATTATCAAGTCTGGAACCTTAAAGTTGTCAAACAGCAAGTTCTTTCATTATATATATATATATCTATCTATCTCTATCTCTATCTATCTATCTCTATCTATATATATATTGAAGCATACCATTTTGTAACAAGATTTTGACCAAATTGGGATTAACACTTTCATTTTTATAGATTTAGTTACTGATCTTTAATATTACAAATCCAAGGATAACTGTGTCAAACTTAAAAAACAAAAACTTGAAAACTCTCCGGCTGTGTTTTTTTTTTATGTCATTTAAAAATTAAACGTCGTACAAAACAGTAGACTTGAAACCGTTTCCCTGTTTACGAAATCCGATTATACTAGGCTGCGATTAAAGTCAGAATATCATTAAATAAACAAATAAATAAAGGAAGACAGCTATTTTCAGAAGGCATGCGTTGTCGTCATTTTAACTTAATTTTTCCACGATGCGTAACTGAGATGAGAACGTCCCCTAGAGACAGAGAAGGGATGAAGCAGAGGAGCGTAGGAGAAAAAGGCGGGAGACAGAATAAACGAGAGGCAGAAAGAAAGAGAGCGAAGGGAAAAGGCATGAGTCGACAATCACCTTGATTATATATGACCAATGTGCTACTGTCTGCTGTCATCCCACACCTAAACAAAGCAGCTTCGTTCTCTCTAGCTTTCCCCCCCCCTCTCTCTCCTACCCTTTCCCAATCTTCCCTTGCCTCCTTTCTTACAACTATCACCTCCTGATCCCTACACAAACCGTCTGTCTTGTCTATGGTGACTGCATATATATTCGACAGACAGCGTGATAGGCTTTATGTCCAGACATCGACCGCCACTCTGAATGTGTCAGTGTAGGGGTGTGTGGAAGAAACAATGCAGAAAAAAAAAGGGAGGGAAAACGATGGAACATCCATGTCCCAACCGTGATAGTAGTAGCACGTGGGTAGTGATCCTATCTTTGTGTTTTCGCCCGATCAACTTACCTCACACTAAAATACTCTCCCTCCCTCCCCGCAGTTTTAAAAACAGACAATGGGTTTTCCCCAGTTTTTCTTTATTCTAAGTCCATCTCAATACCTGCCCAACAAAGAATGATTCCCCACCATCACCACCATACCTCACTATGCATTTACCCCGCTCTCCGTACTTGCCCAACAATAGTCTGTTTTAAAATACTCTTATTCCTGCCCCGCCTTCTACCCAATACGAAATAGTCATGAGGTCACGACACTTCAGTTTTCTCTTCGAAGAATTTTAATGGAAAAAGTTTTTCTTAATGTACCCGCAATATTACAACTACATGACCAATCTTGCATTCCCCAACTTGCACAATGCATATTGTTTAGACAATTTGCATTACAATTACACACACAAAAAAAACACACATATATATATATATATAAAGATGAAAACGGATGTTATTTGGTATCATTTATTCTCCATTATAAATGTTTCATGTATCCAATAAAGTTAGTAAATGCATATTCGAGATTCATTCCTTCAAAGCTTCAATTAGTCCTTTATTATTCACCGAGTGCTCACAGTAGAAAAATGTCTCGATTCATGTGTTGGCTAGTTTACACTGTGTGCAAAATGTGTTAAATAGCTACAACTTCTAAACCAGTCTTGTAAACAAACGCAATAAAAGTTTAGTATTTGTGCTTCCATTTAAACTTCACTTTCTATGAGGGGAAAGAGATAGAGAAACTACCAATAACATCTACTGGTTTCATTGTTTAAAAAAAAAGAAATCCCTAAAATTAAACGTAAAACGAGGGTTACTTGCAAGAAACCTGATCTGCTGTCTCGTGGTTATATTTAACTAAATATACCAACAAGCTGACATTTTTAAGACTTAAGTTACTTTCACCACTATATAGAAGATTTTATTAGATTTTTTTCATCTTATGGTTTGAATAAAAATAATAATAGATCCAACAAAAACAAAGTGCAAAATTTGACTCTTTCTTCCTTTATCTTTCTTCGGGTTAGTTCGTAAACAAAGAAATAGATCAGGATTGAAAATGAACAAAACAACGCATGTTTATACAAACAAGTCGGAAAGTGATTTTAATATCACATTTTATATTAATTTACACAAGTATAATTGATTAAAAAGTATTGATACACTTAAAAAAAAAATTTCTTTGTTCTCAAACCCCTAAAACCCTTGTTTGATTTCACCAGGGAAACTAAATTAAAAAGGACTAAAAGTTTTCGAAATCTCGTATAAATTATATCATTAAGTGCAAATCCTAACTAAGATATCAAGGTTTATTGCATAAACTAATATAACTGGTTATATTAGTTTATTTCTTCAGCAAAAGGATAACAAAAACTTTTGAGGTGGAGAAAACAAGAACAAGCATTGTTATTTCGTTACAAAACACACACACACACACATGCACACGCAATGCAACTAACAAGAAGAAACAACTAAGCTATAGTCTATAAAGTTTACAATTTAAGATAAATCTATATAAATTGAAGTGATGTTCATAAATTTAACAGACTAGTTAAGATGTAAACTTGTATATGATTAAGAACACTCACACACATTATATTTATATATATATATATATCGTTTTAATATGATAAAACTAAGTGAATGAAATAAATTGCACGTGTCGGGGGTCGTAAGAGTTTGCATTGGAATAAAGACAGTCAACAAAGACCGGTTAATCACGCACGTGGGTTTACCGGTTTTCGAGTACAAGAAATTAAAATAAAATGTAAGCAAAATAATAATGATAATAATACATACAAATGTATTATGTTAAATCTTGAATGATCAAGACATTACTAGGTAAGTAAGAGGAATATTTCTAAAGCAGCTGAAGTAATTTTTTGTTTTATTATTATTATTAATTCGATTAATAATAATAATAAAACAAAAAATCAAATCAAAAGCACTAACTAGACTTTCGAGTGATAGTAAAAAACGAAGTTTATTCACACACTACAACAACAAAAAAAAAGCTGTCACGTTTTTTTTTAAACATTAAAGTAAAAGAAAACAAAACGATACAAATAACAACAAAAGACGTTCAGTTGTGCTGAGTAATGGAAGTGGATTTATCTCTCCTGTGGTTGTACACCATCACACATCTCAAGTTCGCCAAATCAAGAAAATTTGCAAACTACACACAAGATTTTTCTTAGAAATTAAAAGAAAATTATTTCATATACAATCAATGTCACGTCCTCCCCCTCTCAAAGGAGCATTTCTGAATAGAATAATCTTATTTAGAAACGTAACTGTTTTTAAAAGGATGATTTAAATTAGATATATATTAAAGCACGTTTTATAAACAGTTTGGATAAAGAAAATCTTAAATTTACTTATTTGATCTCAAACCCATTCGAAATATTTTTCACAGGATCATGTGTAAGGTAAACCTTTAAAAAAAGTTTAAGAAAAATACATCAATAAAAAATTTTATAAACTTTTCAGAAACTTTAAGATAAAATTAGCTTTTCCACTATAATAATAATAATAATATATAATGTTAAACGAGTTCAAGCTTATTACACCAGAATGTGCTGACAAAGAAATCCTTAAGGATAACAAACTTTCATTCATAACTTTATAATGCATATTATAATGGGAACAAGTTTCAAACTTTCATAACTTTGATCAAGAACGATTTACATTCTTCTTTTTACACTCATAACAAGAACAAAGAAACTTAGTATCCCTTCAATATAAAGCCCTGACGTTAAAATAATACACCCTTTCCCGCTCTTTATTCTGTTAGGGAGGAGAAGGAAAAGATTACTATCCGCCGGGATCCCTTTGGCAAGTGTATAACATGCAGACAAAGCTTGCCAAGAACTTACTGAATTGTGTGTGACCAGCCACTTCTGCTGTCAACTATGATAAACCACCATGCAAGCAGACAAACACAACATACCTTGACAGTAAAATTCTTATTCTGTGAGACAGTGCACTGAAAGGAACTGCGACCTTTCATTACTAGTAATGCCGAATAAAAACAAAAGTTTAAAGCCAAAAAGCCAGAGAAACAGAGAAGACAGAAGGAAGAAATAAATGTATGTGTGTACGCGCGCGCGCATATACAAGAAGGGGTAGAGGGAGCGGGGGAGGGGGCAAGATGAAGGAAAAGTGCCAAGTTCTTTGTCTTTTCCCGGGATTTCAGACAACGGAAACCCCTTTTTGGCGAGTGATGAGTAGCTATGCTGTT
>JAOPUL010004744.1:113243155-113255608 GCA_027564515.1 Octopus rubescens
CCGAAAGTTAAGGAAATATGCTAAATTGGTAACTTTCAGAAAAATCTTGTATGCTGTCTACGTTATGTGTGTGTGTGTGAAAAGCAAGAAAATTAAAATCATTGCTTTTATTATACCATATGCTTTTTATTGTATATAGCATCGCAATTAAATCACATGCAGACATGCGTGTATACATATTTACATCATGTATATTCATTCATAAATATTTATTTATTTTTTACACACGCACGTATTGAACTAAGAGTTTTTGACAAGTTCGTTTGCAGACCAGTTTCGCTCCATTCTTGGCTTTATGTTTCAATAAACTCAGCAAAAACTTCATAGAACAAGTCAGTAGTATACATATAGAAAATATTTCATGTTGAGTGGTTAGTATTACCCATGACGGGTGAAGGAGGAGCAGTCTGTAGACTGCTATTCTTATTTTCACACAACCCCGTGTTGTTTACTACAAACTATATTCTGGTAACCCCCCACCAGTTTACTATTTATAATATATATAATCTCCACAAAGAAATTACTACTACTACTACAATAGAGTGTTGGATTGGCCGGCTCTTTATGAGACAAACATTCTTGCATCCTTCCGAGGTCGATAAAATAAAATACCAGTTAAGTACCCGGGTGGAAACAATTAAAATCTGTAGAGCGTTGGACAAAAATTCTTAGGTCACTTTACGATCTACGTTCAACTCTCACAGCAGTCAACTTTGACTAATTCAATAACTATACTCACTCACCCAAGAACATTGTGGCTTTTAGACAAAGTTAGGAACCATTATTATTATTATGGCAGCGAGCTGGCAGAATCGTTAGCACGCCGGGAAAAATGCTTAGCGGCATTTCTTCCGACTTTAAGTTCTGAGTTCAAATGCCGCCGGGGTCGATAAAGTGAGTACCAGTTACGAACTGGGATCGATGAAATCGACTATCCCCATTCCCGAAAATTTCAGGTCTTTGTGCCCAGTATAGAAAGGATTATTATGGGAGCGAGCTGGCAGAATCATTAGCAAGCCGGACAAAATGCTTAGCGGCATTCCGTCCGTCTTTATGTTCCGAGTTCAAATTCCGCCGAGGTCGACTTTGCTTTTCATCCTTCCGGGGTCGATAAAATAAGAACCAGTTTAACACTGGGGTCGATGTAATCGACTAAAACCCCTCCCTAGAAATGGATGGCCTTGTGCCTAAATCTGAAACCATTATTATTATTAGTAGTAGGTGAGACTAAGGAACAGTAGAGGGTTGGACTAAACGGACAATACTGATCTCTTATCTCAAAGTTGAGCTTGAATTTCGCCTAAATCGACTTTGCCTAATGTGCTTCCTGGGGTATATAAAGACAAGAAACACAGTCAGTTCAATCTATTGTACCAACTTCCTTGCAGAATTAATCATGCGTCACTAAGAAATATTTAATTAGCACTGTGAAATCATCGAAGACTGGTTCTTTGGATTGGATTTGCCACTTTTAAAGCATGAGCGTCAATCCGATTCCTCCTCGGTGGGTTTCTGACCATCTCATTTTGTCCGAAGACTTCAATGATGGCAATAGAAACTGAAGCTAGTCACAGAGTCTGGTCAACATATTAGAGAATATTGGATAGAAGCTTCCAGAAATGTTAAGTTAAATGTGTCAATTTAGCCAGGTTCACACATACACACACACGCTTATTGTCAGCATATCCAGCCTTGTTCTCCTCTAAAATAAGATGCACATTAAGTTAACGATCCCTTCAAAATGATTTACGTTTACATACTTCTCTATACGTCCATTCAAAAGTTTGCCTAATAAGCTATAACTTTCTTTACTTTACATGCGGCAGCCAAATATACTTTAAGAGTTTATTTTAGACTTGTTGCATACTGGCACACGTCTTAATCGCATGAAGTTAGTATTGTGAAAGAAAAAGGAGGACGGGGCGAGCAAGCCTGCGTGGGAGGTATGTAGCAAGTTCCACAGACAAAAAAAAACATTGTAGTAACCAAGGGTAGTTAGAGCTATATACTGAAGAAGGGTAGGTATTTCACACCGTAAATTCTATAAACCACGCAGGATGAAAGATTTCAGATACTTGGATAATTCAAGTATAGAGCTTTTTCTTAATCCTGAAAATATGTGATACATATTTGAGCGTTAGCAATTTTCAGCATCAACTGTTCGGAACAGTATATATGACACCCAAAATATACACATACTTGCCATCGATCAAATAACTAGCATTTGTCTTTTAAACCAAGTTAAATGCAATATAGTAAGCTAGGTAGTTTGATGATGTTCTTACCACCAGTGCAGTGCCTGAAGGAAAGACTTAACTCCTACTAAAAGAGTAAACCAAACAGCCTATGCAGAAATATTGGAATGAAGACGCTGAGATCTTGAATCAAACCAACAATCGCTTGAAGCATGAAACTACAGATATCAGTGCAACACAATATATTATTACATTACTATACAATCTCAGCATGACTGCAGATCAGTAGCTGGAACCAATAAAAGAGTAATAAAAGCCACAAATTTTATAGTTCATAGAAATATCTATAATAGTACTAGTTGCATAGAAGTAGGTCGGAAAGCAAAAAGCTATTTGACCTATCTATTTTTTCGCCTCCAAGACGAATCTCTTCCCCAACTGCTCCTATGTTGTTATTCTATGAATTTTTAGAATCGATTTGCAGAAAGCGATGTGGTGATTTATTTCCAGATTAGCCTTGATTGAATAGGTAAATGACTGAAGATGGGAAGATATGATTTAAGGAAATTTGGCTCCACTATTTCCTGAAAGTCCGAGCGTCCATGCTGAAAATCCTTCGTCAGTGATCGGTACTTCGTATTTTTAGCTCCAGGTCAATCTCGACTGAGTAAATATGATCCAAAGCATTCACGATATGACCCCCCCCCTTTACATCTAAGATTACGTTAGTCAATGTGTTCTTTCCATTTTAAGACGATAGGGTGAAATTTGAAAGAGAATTGGGCACTATTTCTAGCATATCGAGTAATTACATAAAGGCTCCCTCATTAATTCGCTATGATGATAGTGTATACAGAGGTAATAAGCAACGATAGTAATTTGACTTCTTATATTCATAAATACACACTTTAATTTCGTGAATCCTCTAAGTGTGTTCGCTCAAACTGTTACAAATAGCAGTCAAAAATCCTTCACAACACCAGTCTTAAAAGGAGTTAGATATTATAGTCCTGGATGCTTCTAAGACGCGAGGTCACGGCTGGAATTGTCTAGAGCTGCTGACCTGGGGCTAAACAGCAAGCAATCTCTTCAACAGTATTTTGATAATTTTTCTAGCACGAGTTATGTTTCTTTAATTTCACGTCCTGAATTGTGCTAAGCACAACGAAAGTAATCAAAATACCGTTGGACTAATTACGGTAATGAGAACTGACTACTGCATGTATGTGTGTGCGCGCGCGCGTCGTGGCAGAGCACCTGGTTGGAGAGAGAGAGAGAGAGAGAGAAAGAGAAAGGCATCTGTGTTATAGTGCCGTCATTACATTGAAATCAATGATTAAGTTCAGTGATTTCTAATAAATCGAAACCGAATCATCTCAACAATAATAAATAAATAAATAAACGAACTTATACCACAGACACGTGCACAAGAAATCCCGAGTTTTAAACGTTTAAGTATGACTGATTAAATACACACGTATATACATACGTTAAAACTATATACATTCCTCAATGATCAACTCAGAATGTAAATATATACGTGAGTGAATGTGAATAATTTGCTGGGTGTGAGTGTGTATGAGTAAGTAGTACGTGAATGTTGGTTACTGGTGGCAGAAAATCCAGTAATAAACCGGATGGGTTCTAGCCTGACACACTCACACAGATATACATATATGCGCAGCATGTGAAAGACACACAGCATCACGTCATTAATGACATCAAAGCTTCTAATGCCTCCCACACATTGTCTGTGTCATCATGCTAAGAAATTGTATTTGAGTGAGTGGGAGAAACACGGACAGGTCAAAGACTAACGATTAATGATTAAGCAACGAAATAAAAATTACCAAGAGAATGCCTAAAATTATGCATTCTAATTATTTTATCCAGTTTATTATATGCATATTTTCTCAGCGTTTTTAATTTATTCTATATTTCTGTAACATAAAAAAAATTGGTTACCTATCAACATGACTGGAGTTTTTTTTAAACCTAGCAGTCTCTAAGTGCAGCTTGGGCAACTGTTATATATTTTACTTACTAAAACATCACGTGTAGTTAACTTTATTTCCTATAAACTATTTTTTCAGCAATGAAAATGTTCTACGATTCATAAAACGTCTCCGAGTACCTAAAAAGATTTACATCAGGTAAAACAGCAAAGATTACCAACTATTTATAACTACTATGCTAGTTTGCTTTGAATAATGTTTGCTTATAATTAATGACTATCGTGTTTATGGACAGAGGACAGTCAGGTGTTATGTTATACTCGTTAGAACCTCAGATAAAATGCTTTGTGACATTTCCAATTCTTTAGGTTGTGTTGAAACCGCATCGAGATCACTTCGCATTTCACTCCCGCCTCCCCCGGGTCGATAAGATAAAGTACCAGTCGTGTACTGAGATTGATGGTATCGACTAATACCTTCTCCGTAAACTTACTGGCCTTGTGCCAAAATCAGAAAAATCCACACGTTCATGTGGGATTAGCTTCTGTGAAGCTGAAGACAAATTTCAGAGATATACCGAACGCAATCGAAATTGGCACAGTAAACGCAAACCTCAACTCTAGAATGGTTGAACAGAATTCAACAGAAATTGAATTAATACAAGCAGTATATGCGTGCATCATCGCCATGTGCGTGTTCGAATACAACTCCAATCCAAGCACGTGTGTTTAGTTTCTGCAGAAGTTAACGTGAAATACTTCCCTTAACTTGCATGCGAGGAACACACTGTGAGAAAGAAACGGGAGTACACTTTTTTGTTTTGACAACTCTTGAAAAAATACCCGTTAGTTCTTTAGTGAAGATTAAAACTTTATTGTTACGAATTTACACATTGCCTAGTTTCAATGTGAAAACTCAATAGTTACAAGTGAAAGTTGCTAGATTAGTAAAGTTATTAAATGTAGCTTTTTTTCTTTTCTAATTTTAATATGTATTTCCAACTCAGTTTAGATGATAAAACTTTAACGACAACCCCGACTCACAGCTCTTTGAACCTCAGTCACAAATCCTAACACACATCTCTTACACTAACTACATACAGGAAAAAAGGTAAAAAATAATGATCGATTTAATATTTTTTGTTTTACAATGTTTTATTTAAGATAATGAATAAAACGTGTTTTTTTTTCCCTTCTACTGTGAAATAAATTGCATTATCGTTGTGTACAGACATCATATATTGTCAGGTAATAAACTGCTAAAAATTGTTAAATGACTTTATAATTCATGATAAATGAAATGCGACAGTTTCCATGTAACTTCTTCATAGCCATAATCGTGACATTTTCCTTTTCTTCTGCGTCTTTATATCCGTTCACCTTATACAAGCCATTACTTGTTCCCAAAGACACACCCTCTGTCACTATTTCAGTTATTTCCCTTCGATGTCTCTAGAAACTACCTGTATTGTCTACATACACACCCAATCCGTAACTAGGTTATGATGCACACAGCTCAATCTTTTCCACCTCCTCTTTCCGTTAAGCTAATCTTACGTACATACAATATCCACCAAATGGCCGAGTGAGTTCACTACAGTACACTACCCTCACCTTTCAACCTCTCAACTCTGGTCTATAATACTGTATAACACACACACAATCTTGATTAAGAAGTAAAATAACTACTGGCTCTATTGCAGAATATCCGAAAAATAATGGGAGCGAAGTGTATTTTATAACGAAATATTAGTATTGTACTGTCTCACTTTCTGAAGAACTGATTTTTCTTTTTTTTTAAGAATGAAAATACAATTACAAATTCAGACAATGTTTATACACTTCACTCACAAACGAAATATATTTACACACTTATAAATATCCATTAGGCCATAATTTTAGGTTGTGATAAATAGAAAAAGTACAAGACAAAGTTTCACTTTGTAGAATAAAAAAAAATAACTACTATATTAAATATCTATTTCCTACATCGGTACAAGGCCTTAAATATTTTTATATGATATATACTCAATTACATCGACCTTAGAACTTGGCTGGTACTTTATTTTATCGACCCCGGGATGAACGAAAGAAGCAAAAATTGACCTTAGTAGGATTTGAACTTAGAACATATAAAGGGCCGTAATTGACTATTATTACTCTACCCAATCTGCTAATCTGCTCGTTTATTCTGCAATAGAGCCAGGATATCGATATTGACCAACCAGTGAGTGATTCGTACACTGACAGAGCAACAACCAAGTCACTGATGACGCAATATATAAATACTGGTAGAACTAGTAACTAGCTCGTCTTCGGAGTCGAGTTGGAGCTAGGAGGAAGGCATTCAACAGTTATGCCTGCTGATCTACCTCACACAACACACTCATTTAATCACTGAATGAAACTCGAGTTTTTATTCGCCGTTACTACGCAGTAAACCCGACTACCACTTTAGTATTGTTAAATTGAGTACCACTATGTAACTGGGTTTTCTATTCCACTTAGCCACAATGAAGTCATTGAATAAACACATTTCGCAATCCTTCGGTATCGGTACACGACGTCATTCACCCACACGACCTTTCCTCGTGACATAGATAAAGAGGCTAGGCTGAAAAAGAGTGAATGATGGCCTCTCCTAACATCGACACTCCGTATACCAATATCGAAGGATCGCCCATTTCAACTCTCGTAAAAATAACAAACACACACAAAGACGTTTCATGTTGTATAGCCCCCCCCCCCTCCTAAATCAACTCTGATCAAGTACTCTTATGATTAAAAAGGTGCTTCATCCGTGACTATCCCATTTATTTTTACGATGACGTTGTTCAACACGTTATTCCCTTTGTAGGGCGGTAGGGCTTAATATGAAGAAAATTTGGCTGCTATTTCTAGCAGGTCAAGCAACCACAAAGAGGTTATCTGCAATATCTATTTACGCAAATGTAAGCATATCTAGATGCAGCGATTAGAGAGAGAGAAAGTAAACATTTGCTGAAATGTTACCCAAAACGAATTTAAAAACATTAATCATTTGACATGGAGGACGTTTGTTTCGTTTCGTCTATCGTTTGTTTAAAAAAAACCCTGCTTAAGTGAAATCCAATCATAGCTCCTTTTTCAGTTAGGTAAAAAAAAAAAAAGCTAGTTTGCCACAAAGCAGCACCACGAGGTCGTTAATTGGGGCACTCGACAATATTATTTTCTCGGGCTCTCTAAAAGGCAGCCTTTATCCTGATCTATACATCTATTAGAAACAAACGTAATGCAACTATATGTCTAACTTATCTCCAACACACGAATCATCAGTAAATGATTTTTTTTTTAACTGCGTCATTTCTAGAATGATTAAGAAATTTAACTTAAATTAAGTAATCGTTACAGACACCAACTTACTCTCATGGTAAGAAAACCTTAGTTCTGAAACTACAAAACCACACGAAAATCAATGTGACTTGGACACTTTTAGCACTAGACCCCTTTATATAGATATATATATAATCACTTGTGGCATTTTAATCCCGTTGTTCAAGCTGAAATATAGCGAGGTCACTTATCAAGAATGTTTTACTCAAGGCGGGGCATATTCGACAGGCAAAACAGCTACCACGTAAACATTCAAATATTTTATTAGTAGTCAGAGAAAGTAGTGTCACAGGCTAGTCACAGTCTGACTAATCACGTCCTTATATATAACAACCGAAAATATCAAACTTGGTACGTAACTTGGTGTGGTTTGTAATTACGGAGAACTAAAAATCGGAGTCCAAGAAATATCTCAAAATTCTTGTAGACGATAATTTTAATTTTTTTTTTTAATGCAATTCAGAAGTGAAAAATAAAAATACAGGTTCTCAACCCAAGTGAAAATGCTTATAATTCTAAAGCTCCAAATCAACATTACTTGAGGTAATTACAGTCAACTTTTATGAAACACTAGACAAAAAGAAAATAACACGATGTCAAATCTTCGCGAAAAAATAACTTTTAGGTAAAATGTTGCACTTACTTTACAAATGGATTCTCTGTTGGTATGTGTGTTGTGTGCCTTGTAAACATTCCGGTCTTTATATTCACGCAGTTCTATGAGAGTATATTTTTCCAGTTGTAAGTTCCCGCAGGCTTTAGGAAAGTCAGGTGTATATGATGGTTGTAAGTCGGGACTAAGATTACCTGGATTAGCCGCCGGTGTGGGGTCCACAACCTCGGCAGTTTTTTCCTCCCGAGGGGATGCATAATATGACGGTGTTCTAGGGCGGGATCGAGAGAACCCACTCATAGGTGTGCAGTGCAAACTGAAGGAGTCAGTCATAGGACCACGCGAAGATCTCCCTTTATAAATAACCGTGAACAAAGTTTTGCCAGAGAGTAAGGTAGCAAGTTGAATGAGAAGTTAACTATCTATATATAAATAAATATATATATAGACAGAGAAGAAATATAAATTAAGTATGTATATAATACAAAGATTTATAACAGTTTATATATACATGTGTGTGTGTATATTTACAAAAGAAAAAATCTGCGCTCGATACGTGGCGAGTTGAAGATGATGTAAATCAAGGGATATCTAGTTTGTACTGTTTACATACAGCAGCTTGTCGGAATAACGGACAGTTTATTAATTAATTATTATTGTATTGCTAAGGATTCCTGCACTATTTTCATACGCAAATGAAAGTTTCGTCAGATTGTCGATTGGAATGTAAGATTGCTGCCCTCGTGGTGTCCAGAGTTAAAGATGGTGATATCAACAATGATGATGATGATGATGATATAATGCTCTTGATGACGTTAATGACTTGAAAATGACAAATAACTATAACAATGCGAAATAATGTGCCGCTTGTCTTAAAAATGCCCTTTTGTGTCTCCTCGTAATATGTTTATATAGTTTCCTTTAACAAGATACGGTTTTCTTAACTTTGCTCGTAACTCGATTCAATAAATAAATTCTATATATATAATATATATAAAGATATTCAATATTTACGTATAAATGTGAGTTTGAACATATCAATATCTATATCTATACATTAAGAGTCTATGCACCACCAGTGTAATGTAGTTCTTATAACAGATGAAAAAAGTTTTTGTCAGATATGTCTAGTATTTCGAAAAGGTAATTAAAAAGGTACTAAGTTAAGTATGTAATGAATTATTCAAACTATTACATAAATAGGGTAAGCAACAAGCTGTTAAGTGGATTGGAAACTAGTAAAAAAGATTAAAGTTGCTATTAGAATACAAATGCAGAGTTAAGGGTGGTGGCGAAGAGACATCAAGGCATAGATTTCATAGATGCAGCTGCAATAATCATTATAGCATTCATCTTTTGTACAGTGTTAATTCTAGCAGATGTTGCGGTCTTGGTGGTCTTGTTACTGGCAGTGGCGGTAGTGGCTTTCTCCGTGTAAGTTTCCATTATGACGCTTAAAAAACTATGTTAACTGCTAGCTATCAGCCAAAACAACACCAGCTTTCGACACATTTTGTATTCTAAGGGAATCATTTTGGCAGCGGACAGAGGTATGTAGAATCAAATAATTATAAAACAATCACAGACATAAGATATATATATATATATATTTATATATATATATATAGATATATATATATATATATAGACTAGGGTAACCTTCACAGTAAAGGTGTTAGGTTACATATAATACAACTATGTACATATATACAATAAAAAAATACTGAGATAATTTTACGTATACATATTCATATATTTATCATCCACAAATGAAATATTAAAAGTTAGTCGGTGTCATGTGGTGTTGAAATAATGGTTTACCTATTAAAGAGACGTCCGATTTTGCATGCGATCGCTTTTGATCTCGCTATTACGTCGCAGGTGGTTGCCTTGCGATGACGACAATAAGGTTGCAAGAAAACTCTTGTTTTAACAATTGATAAATAATAATAGTTTCTTTCATCCGTATAAACTTGTAAATATATCCCGTAATTTTTTTTTTCTTATTTTGTTAATGATTCAAAAACAATAATGAAACAATGTATAAATATATAATTTACAGAAGATTGTGTAAATTATATATATATGAGAATACTCAGATGTAATAGTTATGTGTATAAAAGATATATAAAATATCTTATATTATTTACAGCTGTTTTAAAAAAGCAGCTGACTATTCAATGAAATATATATTGTATTATATATCCAATTGATTGTAACAACGAAAAATATATGTTCCTTTGTGATTGTAGGGGGAGTCTCCTCGTGTTGTAACCACTTTCTTTGTTTTTCTTCAACCCCTAAACAAAGTACTTCCAGGACAGGGAGGGGCGTGTTACTAGACACGACACCCCTTCACGACGGAACACTCAACACTGGAATCCACTGCTAGCGGGCACCCACAGTGACTAAAATAATCAGGCGCGAGGCTGTTATTTATATGAGACCGAATCACTATCAAGAGTGGGCGGTTGTTCGGTCGACGCTCACTGTCAGCCAATAAGCTGAAGACAACGGAAGAAATCTCTAATTAATACGCCATAGAAAAATAAACTAAAAACATACAAATGGTTGTCGCGATCTCTGTTTCTGAGTCGCTATGTATATGGCGCAAAATATATATGTAGAAGTTTACTCGTGGTTTCTTGAAATTTCTTAATTTCTCATAGACTTTCGTCAGCAAATTATGACAATAAAGATAGTGAATGTTTATACGAAGCGAATAGTTCGTTTTCTATTACGAACTATTTTGCAGCTGTGTCGACTTAGTTATTTTTAGAAACGCTTGTTATAGCTAACATTTATGTATGATTCTCAGTATGATGTGATTACACATGTGCGTGTGATTGCGTAGTAAATAAGGAGGGATAAGAAGGTGTGTGTGTAAGAGACTAATAAAGTCATAAGGATAGGCAGAGTGGAACAAACTAACGATATTAAAAGAGATAAAAAAAAAAAGAGAGTGGGAGAAGAGAGAAAAATGATAGGAAAAGAATGAGAGAGATATGATGTTTAATCGAAAGAGAGAGATATGATGTTTAATCGAAAGAGAGAGATATGATGTTTAATCGAAAGAGAGACAGACAGATAAAATGGTATTGCGCAATGAAAGAGAATTTGAGAATTTGAGGAAGAAAGGGGGAAAACGAGTAAAAGGAGAATAAGAGAGAAATATTTGGAGGGAAAGGCAGAGAGATAAGCAGTACTGCGCAATGAAAAAGAGAGACGATATAGAAAGATAGAAATTATAAATACGGGAGAGAAATAATGTTAGAAATTGAGATAACAAAGGAGAGAGAGAGAGAGAGAGAGAGAACAGAATATGGCGAAGATAGTGAGAAAGAGCGAGAAATAAACATCGTTAAAAATACGTAGAGGCAACCAACATATGATAGAACGGGTGCAGATTTGAAACGGTAAGATACGAAAAATGGGAAAGGGGGTGGGAATGAAATATTGTTACATACACATGCACAAACACGCACACACACACACATGTATATATACACACACACACACACACACACATATATATATATTCATCATTATCATCATCATCCTTTAACGTCCGTTTTCCATGCTGATATGGGTTGATATATATAAATGTGTGTGTGTGTGTGTGTATATATATATATATATATATAGATATAGATATATATATGTGTGTGTGTGTGGTATTGCTCAGTGAAAGACAATGATTAAAAATTAGAGGGTTAGGTATTGTGGAAGAGAAGGAGTGCTGAAGGATAGAAGAAGAGATAACAAAGAGAAAAAGTTGTAATGCAAGGGAGGGAGTGTGAGAAGGTGTGAGAGGAGAGGAGAGGAGAGGAAATACAAAGTTGAATGGGGATTGTGGAAAGCATTAAAGAGTGACAAAGGTTGACAGAAAAGGGAGTGTGTATTTTTGCATTAGATATACAAACATATACTTGGTAGGTCTGGAACTGAAGCAGGATAGGGCACAGGAATTTTTCCTTGAAATATTCTGGAACAAATATTAATATATATATATATATATGACGTTAAAGAATGATGATGATGATGATATATATATATATATCTTTTACTGAGACTGTGGCCATGCTGGGGCACCGCCTTGAATTTTTGGTCGGATGAATCGCCCCTCCCCACCACCAGTACTTATGTTTTCAAGCCTGGTACTTATTCTATCGATCTCATTTGGTGATCTGCAAAGTTACAGGGATGTAAACTAACCAAAACCGGTTGTCAAGTGGTGGTGGAGGGATAAACACAGACACAAGGACACACACACACACACACACACACACACACACACACACACACACACACACACACAC
>JAOPUL010004744.1:113870175-113883157 GCA_027564515.1 Octopus rubescens
TCTATGCTGATGACCTTGCTCTTATAGCCGAGTCACTCCCAGAACTAGAGAAGAAATTTCAGGTGTGGAAGCAAGGTATGGAATCAAAAGGCCTTAGAATTAACTTAGCTAAAACCAAAGTCTTAGTAAGTAGGAAAGCAGACAAGTCACAAATTTCTTCAGGGAGATGGCCCTGCTCGATTTGTAGAAAAGGTGTACTCCATAAGGTGTACCCAATGCAAACTTAGGACACATAAGAGGTGCATTGGTATCACAGGTCGATTAACAGGAAAAGTAGTCTTTGTGTGTGGCAGATATGTGGGTACAATAAACACAGGAATGTACAAAGAATAGACTCTGTCAAATGAATGCCCAGGGTAACATCTAGAAGTAGTAGATAGCTTCCATTACCTGGGTGACCAAATCAGCAGCGGAGGAGGCTGCTCTGAGAATGTAGCTGCTAAAGTAAGAATGGGCTGGGCAAAGTTCAGAGAGTTGCTACCATTGTTGGTAACAAAGGCCCTCTGCCCCAGACTGCATGATGCCTGTGTGCGAACAGCCATGCTACATAGCAGTGAATTATGGGCGGTGACTGCAGAGGATATGTGGAGGCTTGAAAGAAACGAAGCTAGTATGCTCCAGTGAATGTGCAACGTTAGTATGCTTGTATGGCTGAGTGTGAATGCTCTAAGAGAAAAATTGAGTATAAGAGGCATCAGATGTCATGTGCAAGAGAGAAGATTGTGCTGGTATGGCCATGTGATGTGCATGAAGGAGGACTGTTGCATAAAGAAGTGCAGATCTCTAACTGTGGAAGAGGAAGATGTGGGATGAGGTGGTGAAATATGATCTTCGGATGTCAAGTCTCATGCAGGCGATGACTAGTGACTGAAACTGTTGGTGTTCTGCTGTGCTTGAAAAGACTTGACAAGCTTAGTGGATTCGAAATTGTGGCCAGTGCCGGTGAAACATTAAAAACACTCGTTCCGGTGACAAGTTAATAATACTCGTGCCGGTGACACGTTAATAATACTCGTGCCAGTGACACGTTAATAATACTCGTGCCGGTGACACGTTAATAACACTCATGCCGATGACACGTTAATGACACTCATGCCGGTGACACGTTAATGACACTCATGCCAGTGGCATGTTAATAATACTCGTGCCGATGACACGTTAATAACACTCATGCCGTGACACGTTAATGACACTCTTGCCAGTGACATGTTAATAACACTCGTGTCGGTGACCCATTAATAACATTTGTGCTGGTGACACGTTAAAAACACTCGTGCCAGTGACATGTTAAAAACACCCATGCCGGTGACACGTTAAAGGCACCTGGTACACTCTCTGGAGTGGTTGGTGTTAGGAAGGGCATTCAGCCATAGAAACCACGCCAAAACGGACTAGAGTCTGGTGCAGCTCCCCGACTTGCCAGTCTCCAGTCAAACCGTCTAACCCATGCCAGCATGGAAAATGGATGCTAAATGATGATGATACTTGTCATTGTGTGAATGTTGACTTTTCCATGCTTACAAGGGTTGGATGGAGTTTATTGAGGCAGATTTTCTACAGCAGGATGCCCTTCCTGTCTCCAACTCTTACTCATTTGCAAGCAAGGTAATATTTCCCAATGACCAAATATGTTTTCTCAGAATATTGGAAATGACATTCATTTACAAGAATCCTGTGATGTCAAGATAAGGAGACACAACACACACACACAGTTACTTTTACACACATACAGACATATATATATATATATATATATATATATATAATACAATGGGCTTCTTTCAGTTTCCATCTATGATATCTACTCACAAGGCTTTGGTGAGCCTAAGGCTATCATAGAAGACACTTGTTCAAGGCGTGTCACTGTAGAAGTGAAGCCCAGGCCACATGGTTAGCAGTCACATAACCACATACTATAGCTTATCAATTTGTTTGTTATATTTTCATGAACTTAGACCCAGGATGAAAACTATACTTTCACTGGAGCCTTTGTAAAACACCTGTTTGGACCTCAACTTTTTCAGTAAAGATATTTTTAACCCAGACTGAACATCTTGTGACTATGAAATTTTCCAACAAATCAGTTTTTACATTTCTAACATTGTTATAATTTTCCAGACAATTGAATGTAATATTCTGCCAAATATCTTAACATTTATGAAAATTTAATATCGTAAATTTTACATTTATATACAAGAGGTGTCTGAAATTTAACTAACATGGTCACTTATTCTGAGTTAAGGACTTAAAAATTTCATTTATCATTGATTTGGGATAGGTGTTATGCATACTTCTTTCTTATCAGTTGAACTACTTGACTTTGTATTTACATGAAAAGAAAAACTAAATTTAGTAAAAAGGTAGCCTGAATCTATAAATTTACTTAAATGTAAAGAGGCATAATATTTAAGGTTAATACTGCTTTAATTAATGTTCATGTAGGTTTTCAAAGAAGTTACATTTGGCACTATCTTAACTCTGGTGATCTAACAAAAACTGATGTATATAGTACCAATAGCTACAAGATACAGATAATTGCTGTTTATAAGTTATACATTTATGGGGGGGGGGGTTATTAGCTTAATTAATTTTAATAAATAAAACCATGAATTATCTGTCTTCATTATATTGTGTAAATTTTTACGTTCTGAGTTCAAATGCCGCCGGGGTCGACTTTGCCTTTCATCCTTCCAGGGTCGATAAAATGAGTACCAGTTATGAACTGGGGGTCGATAAAATCGACTACTCCCCTCCCCAAAAATTTCGGGCCTTAGTGCCCAGTATAGAAAGGATTATTAAAGATATATGTTAAAAGGCTAATATGATTCGACCAAGGTTCAAAATCATCATCATCACCATCATAATCATCATTTTTAACTACAAAATAATTCTTCTCTTGAGTATGGTCACCATCTTAAGACAACCAGTCAACCTGAGAATACCTGACATTTTTTTTTTTAGCCCTTAGCATTCAAACCGGCCAAAATATTCTACCTGTTTAATGTTCAAACCTACCCTACAATGTCATTCTAAAAATACACAATCACATTATCGAAATCTTGAAGCTACAAGATAATTCACGATTAATTCAAAACAATGTGAATAAATAAGCATTACAATTGACAGAATAATCTGAATGCTAAAAGGTTACTCTTTCAAAATCACAAATATTACAACAAACTTTTAACGGAATCTTAATTCTCAGTACTTGGTCTTGTTTCCCTGAAATTTATCGTTGTAGCTCATGAATAGCACTCACAGTAAAACATCCAGCTTGATGATGTTTCTTGAGGTCTTTGGGTGAGACTTGGAACTGTTTGTATAAAACAAAGCAACAGCAACAACAGACAAACAGAATATGTTTTATCTTTTACTTGTTTCAGTCATTATACTGTGGCCATGCTGGGGCACCGCTTTCAAGAATTTTAGTTGAGAGAATCGATCCCAGTATTTATTTTTTTAAAGCCTGGTTCTTATTCTATTAGTTCTGTTTGCTGAACCGCTAAGTTATGGGGACGTAAACATGCCAATAACGGTTGTCAAGTAGTGATGGGGGATAGTCACATACACACACACATATCTATAACAAGCTTCCTTTAGTTTCTTTCTACCAAATCCACTCACAAGGCTTTGGTCGGCCTGAGGCTATAGTAGAAAACACTTGCCCAAAGTGCCACACAGTAGAACTGAACCCATAACCATGAGGTTGGGAAGCAAACTTCTTACCACACAGCCATGCCTGTGCCTCTAATATAATCCTTTCTATACTGGGCACAAGGCCTGAAATTTCCGGGGATGGGGATAGTTGATTCAATCGATCCCAGAACTTAACTGGTACTTATTTTATTGACCCTGAAAGGATGAAAGGCAAAGTTGACCCTGGCGGCATTTGAACTCAGAACGTAAAGTCGGAAGAAATGCTGCTAAGCAGTTTTTCCGGCGTGCTAACAACTCTGCCAGCTCGCTGCCTTTGTGTCTGCAATATAATAACAATAACAATAGCAACAACAATAATAATGATACTAATTGTTTTACAATCTAGACACAAGGCTAGGAATTTTGAGGGGAGGGGGCGGGTTGAATAAATCGACTTTACCCCACCTCCAAGTACTTGGGAATGGTAAGTGTTTTGCAATATGAGATCTCTTCTAATTGATTTCCAGTACATCGTCTCCCTACCAGCACTCAATAGATGCTGGATCAGATTATATAATTAGAATCTGAGTTTGTTGACTGTTCATGGTGTCAGACAACTCCTGATATTCGAGTTGCTCCACACTAAGCAAGACAATGTCAAATGCAACATGAGGTGTTGCATCTAACATTATTTGCATGCTAATTAGACATCATCCTCATCATTATCGTTTTAGTATATGTACTGCCGAAGTAAGTACACATCATCATCATTTAACGTCCATTTTCCAAGCTGGCATGGGTTGGATGGTTTAACAGGAGCTGGCCAGCTAGAGAGCTGCACCAGACTCCAATTGTCTGTTCTGGCATGGCTTCTATGGCTGGATGCCCTTCCCAATGCCAACCACTTCACAGAGTGTACTGGGTGCTTTTTATGTAGAACCAGCACAAATGTTTTTTACGTGGCACCAGGCACAGGTGCTTTTTACGTGGCACCAGCCCCAGAGGGGTCGCCAAGTAACTTGTAAGACAAAGACCTCTTAGTTGAGAGAGGGAGTGGAACGGAGGGAAGTGGCTGTGTGCCAGAGGAGAGGTTAGAGTATGATAGAGGGACAGGGATAGTTGTCTTACTATAGAGGGGACACTTGGCTACCCTAGGAGAGGAAGGGGAGAGAGAGTTAGGGAGAAAAATAGAGAGACAGTCAGAGTGAAAGAGGAAAAGATAGAGAAATAGATGGCATTGAAGATGTATTGGGCCTACCCACAGTGAACAGTGGGGGTGGAGTATAAGTAATACACAGGGGTAAAAGGGGAATGTTCCATAAGAGTGTGAGGGGATATGTTTAGAGATGGGGGAAGACATGACTATAGCAAGTGATAGTGAGGGGAAAGTAGAGAGGTGAGGGGGGGAGAATGAGAGGGCATGGAAAGTGTGAGGATAGGCACATGAGAGAGAGTGGAGTGGAAGAGCAGGGCCTGCAGCAGGTGTTGGGAAGATAGGGGTGTTTTGACAGAAGTAAAATAATTTTAAAACAAATAATAATCATTTTTTTATTTAGGTACAGGGCTACCAAATTTGAGGGGAGGGGGTTTAATCAATATCGAAGCTTATACTTGACTGGTACTTTATTTTATCGACTAGAAAAGGATGAAAGCCAAAGTGAGCTTGCAAGGATTTGAACTTAGAATGTAAAGAGTCAGAATAAATAATGGTTTTAAATTTTGGCACAGGGCCATAAATTTTTGAGGGGAGGGGAAACCAATTACATTGACCCCAATATTTGATTGGTACTTATTTTATCGACCTCGTAAAGCTGAAAGGCTAAGTCAACCTTGGCAGAATTTGAACTCAAGACATAAAGACAGATGAAATGCTGCTAAGCATACTGTCTGGCCTGATAACGGTTCTGCCAGCTCGTTGTCTTTGCCAGAACAAATAATGCAAAGAGGTGTTTCTGACATTCTAATGATTTCTCCAGCTCACCACCTTTGTAATGATGGTGATGATGATGCAACTTAATATGTAGGTCTCTTCTGGTGAACTGGTAAATTATGGGAATGTAAACAAACCAACACTGGTTGTCATGTTGTGGCAGGAGAGAGGTGACAAACACAAACACAAAAGGTGTAGGCAGGAATTCCATACGGTGTAGCCAGTGTAAGCTATGGACACACAAGAGGTGCAGTGGAATAATGGGAAGATTATCAAGGAAAATAGGGTTCATATGTGGAAGATGCACAGAGCCATAAAAACTGCAGGCACCCATGAAATTGAGTTCATCAAATGCCCTTGAGGCTCTTTAGAGGTAGTGGAGGATTTCTGCTACCTAAGGGACAAGATTAGTAGTGGGGGAGGATGTACAGATAGTGTAGAGGCTAGAAGAAAAATAGGATAGAGAAAATTCAGAGAGCTCTTACCTCTGTTGAAAACGAAAGGCCTCTCTGTGTAAAAGGAAGATTGTATGATGCATGTATTCGAACGGCAATTCTACATGGAAGTGAGACATGGGCCCTAAATATCGTGGACATGCGAAGGCTAGAGAGAAATGAAGCTAGTATGCTTTGCTGGATGTGTAATGTAAGTATACATGTGCGACAGAGTGTCAGTAAACCTAGAGAGAAGCTAGGCATAAGAGGAATTAGATGCAGTGTGTAAGAGAGAAGACTGCACTGGTTTGGTCATGTGACGAGAATGGAGGCTGGTAGTTCCATAAAGAAATGCTGTTCACTCAAAGTAGATGGAACTCAGGGAAGAGGGGAAACCTAGAAAGACATGGGATGAAGTACTGAAGGATGACCTCAGAATGCCGAACCTTTTAGATGAGATGACGAGGGACTGAGATGCTTGGTGCCTTGCTGTATTAAGGAAGACCTGCCCACATTTAGAGTCCTGTGCCCATTAGGCACCCATGTCTAAAAGCAGCAGTGGCTTTGTCGAGAGTGCTGATGCTAAAAGCAGAAGCGGCCATGTCAAGAGTCCTGTTGCAAGAAGCAGTCATGCCGAGTGTCTTGTTGCAAGAAACGGCCGGCTCAAGAGTCCTGTCACAAGAAGCAGCCTTGTCAAGTCCTGTTGCAAGAAGCGACCACGTCAATTCCTGTTGCAAGAAGTGGCTGCATTAGGAGTCTTGTTGCAAGAAGCAGCTGTACCGGGAGTTCTGTTGCAAGAAGTGGCCACGTCAAGTCCTGATGCAAGAAGCAACCGCGTCGTGTTTGAGTCCTGTTGCAAGAAGGAGCCATGTTGAGTTCGAATACTGTTGCAAGAAGTGGCTGCATCAAGTTTGATTCCTCTTGCAAGAAGCGGCCACATCGAGTTCAAATCCTGTTGCAAGATGCGGCCCCATTGAAAGTCCTGTTGCAGGAAGCAGCTGCATCGAATCTACTGTTGCAAGAAGCAGCACGTCGAGAGTCCTGTTGCAAGATGCGGCTGCGTTGAGAGTCCTGTTGCTAAGAAAAGCTGCCACATTGAGAGTCCTGTTGCAAGAAGTAGCCGCATTGAGAGTTCCTGTTGTAAGATGCAGCCACATAGAGAGTCTTGTTGCAAGAAGCGGCTGCATAGAAAGTCTTGTTGAAAGATGCGGCTGCAACAAGAGTCCTGTTGCAAGAAGCAGTTGCATCGAGAGCCCTATTGCAAGAAGCGGCCATGTTGAGAGTCCAGTGCCGGTGCCACGTAAAAAGTACTTGTGATGGTGCCACGTAAAAAGCACTAGTGCCAAGAGTCCAGTGCCAGTGGCACATTAAAGTACCCAGCACACACAATAAAGTTGTTGGTGTTAGGAAGGGCATCCAGCCATAGAAATCAAGCCAAATCAGACTGGAACCTGGTGCAGCCCTCTGGCTTGCCAGCTCCAGTCAAACCATCCAACCCATGCCAGTATGGAAAACGGACGATAAAGCAGGATGATGAGGATGAAGGACTTCCAGCTGTAGAAACCATGCCAAAGCAGACACTGGAGCACAATGCAGTTCTTAGACTCATCAGATCCTATCAAACTGTCCAATCCATACCAGTATGGAAGATGGACGTTAAAAGATGATGATGATGATGATGATGATGATGATGCTTTTTCGTTCACTGACAATTAGTTTACCTTATAATTAATTCTAGAGAAATGAAAGATGGATTATAATTTTGTTTAAACATAATTATGATTTATAAAGCAAAATAATCAATACATTCTAGGGTGTGGGGGTGACGTTCAGCTAAGTTTGTAGCAGAATCGTGAGGGCATCAGACAAAATACTCTGATATTTACTTCGGGTGTTTTAAGTTCTGGGTTCAAATTCTTCTAGGACTAATTTTGCCTTTCATCTCTCTTTCCAAGGCTGATCAAATAAAATATCTGTCAAGTGCTGGGATTCATTTATATTATTTTATTGCATCGTAGGTGCGAATGAAATTATAATAGAACATAAGACAATTCGTATAAAATATAACCAAAATGAATTGAACGGCTTCAATAACGCTTTGTACCAGGTACGAGCAGCCTTTTTCCCAAGCAGCAGATGTTTGAAAGTTCATAGAATAATAGTTTTAAAAGCATGTGTAATACAGAGTGCAAAGTGCATTGAGCCAAAGGTACTCAAACGATGTACCACAGATTTTAAATATATAATTTAAGGGTTTAAAAAAATCATACTAAATTATTCATGACTAATATAGTTTTCTATATTTTCCCCAAATTTTTAACTATAAAGAGAATTTCTTTTAAAATTTTCTATACAAAGTACTGCTATATTTTTTTCTTTTTACAATTTTCATTGTGCCACTAAGTGAAAAAAGAAAACTGAAAACCGTTGTACTAAAATAAGTTAAGAAAATTTGATCGCGCGAGAAAGTTCGAGTATATTAAAGAGAAAGTACGAATTTGTTCAAATTAATAGAGTTGGGACTAAAGGTTGTTCGAAAGAAAATTATATTTGAAAAAAAAACTCATCATGATGTTACACGTGCCAAACAAAGAACAATTTTAAAAATAAAAGGACACATATAGCCTGAGTGCCCCTAAGCTTGTTTTATATATACACATATAGGTTTGTAAACAGTTAAAGAACCTCAGTACATACCTGAATTGAAGTAGTGCAAACACTGACCTTAAAACTTATCTCACCTCTTAATTTATATTTTTATTGCATTTAAAAGTTAGCAAATAATACGAATTCGTGACAGATATCGCTAGTAGTTTGACAGGCCAAAATACTCGTAAGCAGTAGTGATTGCTGACTGACAGGTCTGGCTAAAGGCCATGAGCGATCGGTTCCTTTAGGTCTTGTTTATAAGAAACTGTATATGGACGTCCTTTTCAAAGCTGCCCAGGGGCATATTTCACCCCCAGTTGTTTACCCATGTTGTCTTTATACATAATAACTTTATTTGAACATTCAAATAACTGTTTGGTACACTGTATTGTTTTTTTTTCGTCAACAGATGAATGAAATGTTTCGCACGCTTCAGATAGATCATGCACGTACCACACCAGGTTACTCACCCACATACACGCGCGTGTATCTACATGTGTGTGTGTGTGTGCGTGTGTATAAGATTATTTACTTCTTTTTTTTTTTTCAGGAAGAAATTCCGCAGATTTGAATTTAATAATTACATATATAACACGTATGTATATGATACATAAGTAATACAAATACAAAACTGAAGAGAACATAAACATGAGCGAAGGAAAAAAGGAAGAAAGAAAAAAGTCTGCCGAGGTCGATTAATTCTGCTTTTGCCTTTCATCCTTTCGAGATCGATAAGTATCAGTTAAGCAATAGGGACGATATAATCGATTAACCCCCACCCCCTCCCTAACAGTTCAGGCTTTGTGTCTATAATAGAAAGGATTATTATTTATTTTATTATTACTATTATTATTATTATTTTGGTCGAGTCAGTCTCTTACACATGTGAGTACACCACGGGGTCTTCAGGCAAACTATGAATGGAATTGATGGGATCTGCACATCTGTATATAGGTTTTCCTGTCATAGTGTGTGATGGTGGTGAGGAAATATGGTAAGAGGCGGGAAAGAAGAAAATGCGGGGAACAGAAGAACAAGAAAAAGAAGAGAATGGGAAGACGGGGAAATGAAGGAAGTATACTGATAGGTGAGACATATGTGTCTTATCTTTTGTCTTTTACTTGTTTCAGTCATTGGACAACGGTTATGCTAGGGCACCGCTTTGAAGGAGTTTAGTCGAACAAATCGACCACAATACTCATTACTTTAAACTCTGGTACTTATTCTATCGGCCTCTTTTGCCGAACCGCTAGTTAAGGGGACATAAACAAATCAACACCGGTTGCCAAGATGTGATGGGTGACAAACAGACACACACGCATACAAAAACGTTAGTAAAAGTGAAACCTTCTTAGGAACACAGACCATTTCAATGAAGTGAAAGAAGGCGTCACTTGTTTAATTAAATTATCAAATAATGAAGACAGAGTTTTCATGCGACTTTTATCTTAAAATATAATAATTCCTGTTAAAAATAAGTAACTTATTTTATACTTTCAGTTCAGTAACCTTTTAATATTCATTCTTTCGTACAAGAACACATAATCCTTTCTATACTGGGCACGAAGGCCCGAAATTTTGGGGGAGAGGAGTAATCGATTACATCGACCCCAGTTCGTAACTGGTACTCACTTTATCGACCCCGGCGGCATTTGAAAGTCGACCCCGGCGAGCGAATCCTACTACCGGAAATGTTTCGACTCAAAACGTTGTCAGCAACAGAAACAGGCTCAGAATAAAATATTATTAGTATCAAAGTAGTAGGAAGAAAGGACACATTATTAAAGATAATACGTAATAAAAAGCAATTCACATTTTGAATGACTCATACCACACGTAAATAGCGAATTAAGTTTTTGGGATATTCGACCATGTAAATGTTTGCGAATTAGAAATTCAAATAAGAGGTTCCTTATGTTTGCACATGTGCATAAACTGCAGTCCGGTCATGAACTATTCACTCCGGCCGGGGACAGTATAAAAGAGGTTTCTGTTTTTCATTGTGCATGCGTAACCCGAAATCCATAATAAACTTGTATTTAAAAGAAATAATATCGAAGATATATAAATATGTATGTACGAATAGTATAACATTTAAGAAAGGCTTGATATGGGAAACTTTTAGTAAACACCAATTTCGTGATTTATTTGGACATTGTCATCCAAGGTGACAATGTCTTCGGCGAGAAGCATTCTTGGCTTACCAGCAGGCGTTTGCCCATTAAATCTGAAGAAGAAACTAAGTCGATTACTTAATCTGAGATTGATTAACCATAATTGCGAACGCTATTCAATCTGGAAAATAAGATTTTGAATAGGGTGAATAGTAAAATGATGACCTGTCATTGTTATATCCTGTCAAAATGACGTCCTCCAAAATGTTCCCCTGTATCAGTGTGACATTTAATCATACTTTCGTATAAGTGATTGTTTCTTTCTCACGTTTATTAATACTTTCTCCGTTATAAAATTATCACTTGCATTGTTCGTATAAGAAATTTGCAACGTCTAATTAGCTCCCAAGAAAATTTCATTTATCTGTACTCGCTCATTTGATACACCTGTTGTTCCAAAATATTATCAGCACCTCTCAAGTAATATCAATACTACAAACAGAACCTCTGCGGATAGTAATTTTGGTAAGTCTCTGTTTACAGCACATGTAGACAAACTCGTATATATATATATGTTGTGACCATCAATTCTCTCTGCAGATGTCCGTTGAAAACGCTTTGTGAATTCTTTGAATATTTGTATGATTGGCATCTTCGTTGAGAGGGTGTCTTCTGTAAGGACTGAGTAATTTCAAATTGGTTTCCAAATGTTCTGGATTATTCCGTGGAGACTATAGGAACAAATATATTGAAATTACTTGCAGTGTGGGGGTTATCTTTTTGTCACAGGATTATACACACATGCGAATGTAAATAGCATGTCTTCTGAAACTCAATCAAACATATTGTACGTACGAATTTCTCTTTGGCATTTTCTAAACCATCAAACTCTTAATTTTGTAGGAATGAAATGTCGCCAATAATATACTTTTGATGTAGCTAAAGATCTGCAACAATTTCAGAGCAATTTGTTTTATATGTGAGCGTAAAGAGCAGAAGGAATTCCCATCATATGTGCGAATAAATAAAAAATACAGACTGATTCCTGTAAAAATAATATTATTTTTGTACAATCTAGCTGTCTCCCGGACACGCACACGCACACACACACATACACATACACACAAATACACACATACACATATATATTTGTATGATGTGTGTGTGTATATATGTATATATGTAAAAAAATATATATGTATACACACACACACACACACACACGCGCGCGCATAGATATATAAACTTGCTTCGTATACAATATGTATATACACTTACACACTTGATTTCTTAAAGATGCCTATTACCTTACATATACACGTACGCATTTGTCTGCTAGATTGTATATGTAAGCTATTGTTCTAAATGTTGAAGATGGGAAGGGGATTTATAGGAAATTGATATCATTTTGTGGGTATATTGAATATGTTAGGGTAAGATAATTGTGCCTATAGGTTAATAATCAAGGTGAACATTTCTTGAGGATCTTTTAAGAAAATCCGGAACCGAGCTAAAATGTTAATTTAAATCAAAATTCTGAAAAGTAAATCGTAAATAGGTTGGGTATATAGATTGGTTATAAATATATTATTATTTAGAAAGGAAAGCTGATAAACAAATTCTTGTTGGATATGGAGTACGTACAATTTGCATTGTTTTAGGAAAAGTATGGGATTATATTGAAAGAGTTAAAGGCTTGGGAAAGCAGAGAATATAATGTTGATATAAAGGTTGGTAGGTGGAGAATCGTTAAATATAACAATTATATTGGGCCGATATGTAAAATTGTTTCGAAGAGTTTTTTTCAAGTTCTCTTGTACCTCGGGTGGTATAAAGTAAAACAAAATGATTAGTTGGGGGAATGTGCAGTAATCGATAATAGCCGATGTCCCATTCCTTATCCATATGGATAACGAATCGGACATCGGCTAATCATTTTTTACTTTATACCACGCGAGATACAAGATAATTAAATTATCATGAGTTAATTAAGGGCTATCAAGAAGAGCCAGTATTGCTAAAAGTAGGAGTCAAACACTCCAATCTGCAAAATTGTACGTACTACTCTTAGATTGACGGCTCTCATAATTTTAAAATACGAATGTTAATATTTGATATTTAATAATATCAGCGGATCTATTTGTCCGATTTTCTTTATGTTAGACCACAGGTCAGTTGTCCAGTTACCCGCCGCTCAAGGAGCATACGGGAGTGCTATT
>JAOPUL010004744.1:114384223-114395476 GCA_027564515.1 Octopus rubescens
TACAAGTAGCTTAATGCTATCTGATTCATTTGACTTAAATGGAAGTTGTACATATTGGTGTTTCTATAAAATATCCTTTGGTGAAGCGAAAAAGAATTCGTTAGTGGAATGGTATTCAGATTGAAATTGTATTGTTTATATTCTGTGAGAATATAAATTATGTCCCATGTTACTCTCTCTCTCTCTATTTTCCCTTATTTCCCTCCCCCTCCTTCATCCCTCGCTCACTTCTTTTAGTTCCTCTGCTTCTCACTCTTACTACTACTTTCTCCTTCCTCTTTTGTCATACTCTGTGAGGAATTCTAATCACGTTTCTGGTTCGCTATCTCAACAGCTCCTTTATAGGATCCAGTCGCTAAAGACATCATCAGGAGGAACCCCGTCCGGTTTCGGCCCCTACTCTTCTACCGCTTTTGACGTGGCGAGGCGCCCCCTTTCGGAGGTTTCTTCTTTCTCCTTTTTGCCTGGCCTTTTCATCTTCAGTTTGTTCGATGCAGCGTCCATGGCTGTCAGCTGTCGACTGAATGTCCTGTCAAAAATCTCTTTTTATACGCGTCGGTAGGCTCCAGCAGTCAGCATCAGCTAACTGTCACGTGACATTGTCTAAGCATGTTGTTTGTGATACATGAACGCTTCACAGACATAATGTTTCATTTCTATTATTTCCGGTATTTTATTGGGTGAGGATTAGTAACTGGCTCTTTACGTTTTGAATTCAAAAACTGTTGTGGTCATCTATGCCCTTCGTCAAAACAAATGCAGGGGCCTATTAAATCCACGACTACATACACTAAATTACAGCTTTTGTATCAATGTAACAAGCAATTACGAGTGATCTGTTATGCTTCATAGTTAAAGAAATGTTCAGATTAAGGATGAAAATGACTGTATTTCTTTAGAATCATAAAGTTATGTTAAACTGTAAGATCAATGAATAAAAAAATTACTAAATTTTCTTACAATCAAGAGTTTGTGAAGAATATTATTTGAATTGATATTAGATGATTGAAGAATGACCGGTAATTCATTAATAACATTCGAAATCGTTACAAAAGAAATCCTTCGGCAATTATACGAAGAATCATAATTGCAAGAATATTCGTCAGCAAGACATTAATGAACTACACTAGTTATGTTTTTGTTGTTGTTGTTTTCTTGTTTTTTGGGGGGTTTTTTGGGTATTTAATTTTCGCTACATAGTTGTGCTGTGTTCAAGCCACATCAAAGTCGTGTTTGATATTTATATTTCTAGAATCAAGAAAATATCTATTGATATCGATTCAATGGAAATCCATCCTGTGCTGAGTTTAGCAATCATTTCACTGCTTCAATTTACTAACACCTGATAGCTTCCGCCATACGCTTTTCAATGAATATTTAACGGTGTGGATATATAGACGACGATAAAATGGTATATTTTAGATCAACAATTTCTTTTTTGTTTCCGTTCAAAAATTAAATCAATCGCGACAGATTGATAGAGAACACAAATAGAAAAGTCTAATGCAAAAATATTGTAAAGTAAGAGTTGAGTTTATAATGAATAGTTCCTAAACAATTTAATAAAAGCGGGAAAACTTTTAAAGAACGTAAATGAATATATTCTTGTCATAATGAACGTATATGACACCATGAATATGCCTGTGTTCTTTAATGTGCTGTCTCAGAGTGAAAGAGAAAGAGGGTTAATGCATCTCTCTCTATGGTATTTTGATTATTGCTTTCTTAGATACTCCAAAAGGAACTTAGACGTGAAACTACTATGAAGTTACTGAATGGCTAGTGATCGGACGTTTATACCCTATCAAAAGTAGTCATTTGGGCTCGGGGTGTGCTGTTTATTGGTATTGTTTTAATGTATCTCCCTTTTATATAGCGTTGAAGGTCTCCCCCATTTTGGAGTAATAGGTACTCCACACAGCCCAATTTGACACCACCATCTGGCCTTTAGTGGAGTTCACTCTGTTGCAAGTATTCACCCTGGCTGGTGGCTCCGTGACCTATCTACGCACCATTACACTATACATTTCCCTATGATGCAAACAATCTCTCCACCGCCCCTTATCAATTCTTTCTTCTCTTCCCCAACATCCGAAGACTTCTCCAACCTAAATCCCACATATTATCTCTTACATGCAAACCACATATCCTGTTCCTCTCTGAGACACAAATTTCTCGATCCCCATCTACAATTCCTCTCTACTATCCAGGCTACAATTTCTACTCAAACTTCACTCCAAAAGGTGATGTTTGTGCATATGTAGACTTAATTCTGTCACCAGGAATTCAACAATAATGACTACTTCCGGTTACTTGGCTAGACGTCTTCTTCCTTCATTCCCCCAAATCTACTCCCTCATCCGCATTATTCACATGAACTTATTACATTGTCCTCCCCCCACTAAAATTATAAAACTATATACATGCATTATTATGAGAACAATATTTCATAATTCGAATAATCAATACATTACCAAATATTTAAGTGTGACCATATCTATCAATACGTCTTGTATTGTGAATTGAACAACGTCACAGAACAAAGTTTAGAGATGGTTCATCAGTTTGTAGTGTTTGATTGTGGTTGCTGTGTAGGTGAGGTGCTTCGTCGAGGGACATATCAAGGCGATTTTCAAGAATATTAGTACTTTCCATTGGAGTACTCTAGTCATCCCTAACCTTAGTCATATAAGAAATATCTCCTGATGGAGCTAAGTCACAAATTATTTTGGCATCTTCTCAACCACTGAAAATAGAAATGTGAGAATTTGGTGGATCTGATTCCAGTAATTCAACTTCTCAGGTTAACGAACTGTCCTTATTATGGATGTACCTCCTCAGCCCTACCAGTAACTCTTTTGTCACATCTTCTTCCGTATTGAGAATATCTATCTAAACTCTATCCGATGTTATCGTTCTCAGGAATTTCGCTGCTCACAATTCCTCATGGCTTTCACATTTTACTTACACTAATGATGCTGGTGCAGACTCCAAATTGTTTGCTGTTCTCGACATTTCCACCAACTTATTTCATTCCCAACTCGCATTCCAGACAGACACAAAGATACCCAAATATAGTGCCTCGGAGCTCTACTAGTTTTATGCCAATTATTCTTGGCAGTGCCCGTCCTTCACCCTTGATCCATGAGAAACAGCTAGAAGGGTGACTGACATCATTCTTTTGGATATATTCTTCCACATTCAACAAATACTCAAGGTCCCCAGCTTCCCAAATAGGTCACTCGTAACTGCGCTGCAGATGTTCGGGCTACAACGCCTAGAGAATCTCGCCTACAGACCACTCTTGTAAAACCACTATCCAATGTGCAAAGGATGCCTTTGTGTATCACACGGCCCTCAAACGTTCCCACTTCTTAAACTGCAGCTGACCCTTCTGATCCGTTGCCAAAAGAATCTCAATCAACATTTCGGAGCCCTCTTTTCTTCCATTTCTCAACAATGGGATTGCTATGTAAGCAGCACTCCGTAGAGAAAGTTTCTACCGTCACACCCTTGATCAATCTCCCCCAAATCTTTCCATCTTACCTCAGCGTGCTCTCCATCTTGCACACAACAAAGCGAAGAGTAGAAATACCTCCAGTCGCTTTAAGACATCAAGACCACCATCCCTGTCAACATACTTTCCAATACACTCAATCATTTCGTTCAAGAACTTTCCCTATTCTCACCAAACTCTTTTATCTCGCATTCTCTATGGAGATATATCTGAATGTTGGAAGTACGCTTCAATGCGAAAGCAATATCATTGCTCTAGACAGCAGTAAGGGCCTCGATCATGCTTGCCTTACAAATCTCGTACTAAAACTTCCCACCTCCGTGTTCTGCCTATTTTTCATCTCTTAGATCGGTAGCGTTCAATCTGAACGCACCATTGCGGCATGTTTGGATGGGACTCTTTCTTTCCCACTCTCAATCAACCTATGTGTGCCTCAGAGTTCGGTTTATACACCAACTCCCTTCATTCTATACATCAGTAGCCTATTTTCCATCACGTCCAATCATGCCCACTGTTATGCAAATGGTACGACCCTTAATTCTTCCCTAACTTTCCCCAACCATACTCTCTGCACAATGCCCATTTTATAATGCTGACGCATTCGTTAAGAAATCATTCTTGTGATAGCTAACTGTTTTCATTTCCATTTGATAGTAATCGTTCACTGATAGTAATCTAAATTTTAACAGTGTTGATCCAACGAAATTTTTATAGTATCTATCCTTGGGTGTGGAAGATAAATTAAACTGGCTAACTCTGACATTGAAATAAGCATTAATTGGTACATTTCATTAGCATAAACATTTTGAATTCAAACCATTTTTAATATGATTGAAACTATGATAGGTTCTATGTTCAAATCCCACCGAGGTGAACTTAGCCTTTCATACTTTCGGGGTCGATAAAGTAAGTACCTGGGAAGCCATTGGGGTCGATGGTATCGACTTAGCTGCGACACCCAGATATGGGTTAAATACCCTCGCCAACCCGCTGGCCTAGCGTGGCGAGTACAGCAAATCCCCAGGACTCGATTAGAGTCCTGTGAGGGCTTCCTCATTCTGGGCGAAAATTAACCCTTTAATTTAATTTTTTTTTTAATGATAGGTTCCCCAAGATTAACACTGCACTCAGTTTGTCACCATTATCTTTTCATTTTATCGCAAGGATTATGACCAGGATCTCTTTCTTTCTCCGCCCACCTTTTCCTTCCTTAGAGATATTGGGTTGTAGATGTTCATGCTAGGCAACGGTAACCCCAATCTTACCATGGGACTATACATATCAAGAGTCCCCTAGGTAACATAGGAAAATAAACATAATAATACATTCAGTAAGACAAAATAAAATAAACATATTGTGTTTCGATTTATTAGTTCGTGCAAGGAAAACATGAACGTCATTGTTTGCTATTCAATAAACAATACTGCTTCTTATAATGAATTCTTTCATAATGAATTGCCAGCCCAATTTTAAGCAAAAATTGTATTTTATCCAAGGGAAACAAATAGAAAAGTTGCCTCCCTTGAACTCTTTTAATTAGTTTATTGCTTATTATATGATCATGTTAGAATTTCTCTTATTTACAAATCATATTATATCATATACCTTGTTGGTGCAATGTTATACAACCAACGATCCTTTTAACATATACTGTGGACTTTAATTGAAATTCACTTGTGCACACATTTTGTCTTTTCTTGAAAAGTATGTACACATCAATGCGAGAAACACTCACTTAAATATTTTCAATTTATAAAATCAGAATTCGTCTTAAATAAATTCTATGCAGATTTATTTTTCTTTTATTTGACTTTCTTAATTATAAAACGTGTGTGCACGTAAAAAAAGACACAGCTTCCGAGGAACACTGTGTGCGACAGTTCATACTTAGTTCGGAAATATTCTATTCGGGCACTAAACGGAGCATTTAAATTGTTCGTACTTCAGTTCAGCTTCGAATACTGGGCATCTTATTTGCTTATAGATTAGCACCATATGTCTGAGTTTGAAACAAAACACTGATTATATTTTCCTCGGTTGTTCGTGAAATATTTATTAGGTGTATTCACACTTACATGTATTTACGCTCTTAATATACTTAAATTGGATCAAATACGCATAAATTTGTTTGAGTTTCTTTTTGATAGGGGTTTTTTTCCCTTTCTTCTCTCTATTTTTCGTCGACAGTTTTGTTTGTACTTTGGACTACCTAACATTTACCAATTAATATCATGTAAAGACACTTTAGACTGATATATCAGTAATTTTCTATGGAGGCGAAACATTTGCTTTGGCACCGGTTGGAAAGTTAGTGACAAAAAGAGGATAACTCGTTTAGTTTCGTATATAAAGTTAACATAACATTTTAAAATTATATATTATGTTGATAAAATATAAACAAAATAGTATAAAAATTTACTGTTATATTATAATCTGTAAACATATTTCTATAATTTTCTCATACTTTTCACAACTTTGTTTTTAAAATTATACTAAAATGTGTCTTAATGTTGTAACTTACTTAAAAATAGAGAACAATTTTCAAAATAGCAGAGGATGTCCACACGTATCCTATAATGTTAGAAACGGATGAATTAACTGATCAAAGGTAAAGCTGCGATAATTATTTGATTAGTAAGATATACCCTAATAAATATCGATTGAATATATAGCATAATTAATTACACAACGGGAAAGGGTGACATGCCGTGCATGAATTCGTTCGAAAATGTTACCCAACCACCTGGTTGGAAAACTTGCTCGTTTGCAAATTGGGAACTCTGTTGTCTCGTATTACTAATAGATTATGCATTGATGCTTGTATTTCAACTAACGAAGTCAACTGTGGTTGTGGCAAGCAAATAAGTGTTTAGGAATAAATTTGTCTTGTAAGTATAACACTGGAGTCTCGAACCAAACATACTGATATCAATGCGATAATTAAATGAGCCATTGAAATACGGTGTTCTCTTTATGCTACAGCTTGTTTCTATCGGTCAGATGAGAAAGATCAGACGAGGCTAATATCTCGTTTGCAACACTACTGTGAGGATGCATTGATGCACGCATGTAGCACTGCAACGTTGGCCGAACAAGGCAAAATCGTTAAACACGGCACTATAACGATATGCGGCAACTTACCAACGTAATCATAACCTACACCATCTTAAATGTATCTTTGGAAATTTTCTTTAAAAATATGCATTTTTAGAAAGTTACGGAGGAAAGAAAGTCGAGCGGGACACATTTCTGCCGTTCTGTTACAACAGTACTTGTAACAACTAATGAAATCTGCAAATGACTCGTTTAAGCAATACTAAACGTGCACGAACCTTTGTTTCTTCACTAATGACTTTCAATGGCCTACGCGGCTAGTATAATTAGCTGTATATGGCTAATTTGTTTTCTCAATTTACCATGAATATATCATTACTTCTTACTCCTCAATTAATTATTTTTTAATCTTTTTTTTTTCTGTTATTCATTGATAAGTATGGCCTTGGTATATTTCTAAAATAACAGCTCTATACAGTGCTTGCTTTGCAAATGATGAAGAAGGGGACCAGGATGGTGCAAGTGATTTGTTCCTTTTTCTGTCATATTTTGTGTATGGTTTTAGCAAAGCAAGCACATGTAGTCTGGTTTGGTCACAAAGCTCCTATTTTGTGTTAAATAATAATAGTAATGCTTTCTTTAATTACTTTCAGGAAAATGTGAATGCAAAACTTTGAAGTACAATGCTGAAAACAAACATCTTGGAATGTACAGTCATACATACATACTCACACATATTTTCAAATACACAATATAATCATTCATTTAACAGACATATAAAGAAGAATATACTTCTCTGTTCATGCACACATTACCAAACATGTGCAAGCATACATGTGCATATTTGTGTGAGTGTATATGCATGTATCATCATCATCATTTAGCATCCATTTTCCATGCAGGCTTGGGTTAGACGTTTTGACCGGAGACTAGCAAGCTGGACAGCTGCACCAAAAACCAGTCCATTTTGACATGGTTTCTACGGTTGGATGCCCTTCCTAACACCAACCTCTCCAGAGAGTGTGTTGGGTTGCTTTAACATGTCACCAGCATGAGTGTTTTTAACATATCACCGGCGCGAGTGCTTTTGACGTGTCACTGGCACGAGTGCTTTTAACGTGTCGCCGGTACGAGTGTTTTTAATGTGTCACCGGAACGAGTGTTTTTAACGTGTCATCAGTACGATAGGTATATACATATATATATATATACGAGTGAGTGGGCAAACGAAAGAAAGGGCACTCAACACATTAGTAGGAGTTACATGTTTAATTCAAAACAGTTTGATCTGCACCCGTAATTACTCAGAGTTTCACAGAACGTTATAAGTGCGTCTGACTCGTTCAGATTCTGGGTCCAGAATCTGAACGAGTCAGGTACCTGTATGATCACAATGAGACACAGATATTCTCTTGGTCACCAAGCACTTGACCCAACAGAAACATCCAGGATGTGACACATGGAGAGAGAGAGAGAGAGGGAGAGAGAGAGAGGGAGAGAGAGGGAGAGAGAGAGAGAGAGAGAGGGGGTCATACAAGTGGTGTTGTTCATTTCCAGTTTCCTATGAAAACATTGTCTGGCCATGGGAAAAGGTTTATTTTACTTGGAAATAAGTGACAGGTTGGTGACAGGAAGAGTATCCAGCTGTATGAAAAAAAAACTCTGCCTCAACAAATTTTGTCTGACCCATGCAAGCAGGACAAAGTGTTCATTAAATCATGCTGCTGATCCCATTCATAAATACAAAACTGTTTCGTTTATAATCATTGATTACTTTTTAAAAATCAATAAAGCATGAAACCAATAATTATAGTGTATGTAATTTCAGCTCTAAATAAAATTCATATCATTTCTATTTCCCTGTATTGAGTTCTTTAACCTTTTAGCATTCAGATTACTCTGTCAAATGTAATGTTTATTTATTCACATTGTTTTGAATTAATCATGCATTATCTCATAGTTTTGAGATTTTGATGATGTTATAGTATTTGTTTACATTGACATCATAGGTTAGGTGTGAGAGGCTGGATTTGGTCTGTTTGAACATAAAACAGGTAGAATATTTGGGCCAGATATGGCCGGTTTAACTGGTAAAGGGTTAAGAATGAGTAATTGACACAGAAAGTCATGGTGACTGGTTTTTTTTTTTATCTGACAAGAGTGTTGTTCTCTTTTATTTTCTTCAATGTGACTGTACCATGAACAGCAATAGTGTATTGAGAAACTCAAAAAGCTTATAGAAGCCATTATAAGGAAGAGACCAAACAGGGAACTGGAAACAATCAACATTCTACCACATACATATTTGGCAACAAATCAGCCAATGAGAAAATTGGCTGATCAATGCCTGATCCTTCATCATGCAGCTCGGATCATGTGTCTGCTAGCTGCCACCTGTTCAATCCAATGAATCACAGTCTTTGGTGGGGGGGACAACAATTTGGGGGACAACAATTTGATGATACAAATAGGTGAAAGTGGCTATGAAGAAGTGATTACAACAATACACAAAGAACCCTAACTGTTGATTCCTTCAAAGAGGAATCAAGAGTCAGGTTCAACAATGGTACAAATGCATCACTTGAAATGAGAACTATGATGAGTTGTAGCTTTGTATAGAAGAAGAGTTACTCTACCAGCATGTGCAATTTGAACAACTTCATCATCATCATCATCCTTTATGATGATGATGAAGTTGTCAGTTAATTGATGAACTTATGTCAGTTAATTTCCCAGATTATTAACCCCAACTTTAGATAATTTATTTACAATAATTATATTTACATTATTTTTTTCATCTTAACTCTTCAGTAATGCAAATGTAGCATGGCTAAAGGTTTAAGAACCATGCTTGCAATCATGGGGTCTCTCAGGTTGATATTGAATGGCATCTTGGGCAAGTGTCATTTACTATAGACTTAGGCCAATGCCACAAATTGTTCTTACTTTGATCATGGTAGTGGGGATTGTCTGTCCTTACAACCCAAAGAGCTGCACCAATGGGAGTTTTGCTGCTGGCAGGACTAACTAAATCCAGCAGGTCTAAAGTGAAGGATTAGACTAAATTAACATCACTGCCAAAAGCCTTAGGAAACAGCTTGATAGATGTACAATTCTGGAGGAAGAATCAATTAAACAATGATGAATGGTGAAGCTTATATGATGTTGGAAGATGGAATCATTTCAATGACATTTACCAGAGACGCTTCGTTCTGAAAGAGAACCTCTGCTGACATCTATAGCATTGGCAATCATAAATGTCAGTTAACCAATAAAAGATTAAACATGATTTTAACACTATCTACATGTTCATCCTATATCACTTGTTACACAGTCAAACAAAGACCACAGTCAAACAAAATCACATTCAAGTGTGGGTTTGACTTCTAAAGTGTTAAAAAAATCAGCTTCAGAACCAAAATATCTCAAGTAAAACTAGATGACTTCATTGTAAATGTCCCAAGGTATTTTCTGACTTGTAATGTTCACACTCTAAATATAATTAATTACCTTCCCGAATTAGCAGTTGGAACTGTTGCCTTTAAAATTGATGTCATATATATTCAAGAACACAGACTCCTTCATGATAAGTTAGATCTCAAACATCATGATGTTTGTAATGGCTGGACTTTTGTGTCTGCCTATATATGGAAAAATGCTATTAATGCAATAATTATTGGAGTAGATATACTGCTCAACCAACAAGAACACAAGTCATTAAACCAATCCTCCTTAGAATGGTAATTACCACTTTCAATAGAAATTCTTTCACAATGATGATCTAGTGCTACAATTCATCTAATGTAATGTCATGAAAATGAAGGTGGTAGCTTCTATCAGGAACTGTCAACACTCACTCAATAAATACCAAGGCATAATGTCTTATTCATAGATGGAGACATGAATATATAAACTGTATGTAATCAAAATTACAAGCATACATATCACAAATCAACTAATCAGCATTTGCAATGTTTCATGTTTTTATACCAATTTCCCAAAAAAAGAATGGCTAATTATGAATATAAAGACCCCTTTCGGTCATGAATGATCATGGGATTGTTCCTAGGAAGTTCCCATCCAAAGCACAAGTCCAGGCAAAGTTGTTTGTGGAAGACCAGCAATCACCCATGCATACCAGTCTCCTTTCTCCATGCCACCGATGTTCTCCAAGGGAAAGGCAAAAGCTGGTATGACTTGGCACCAGTGCCATCACAACTCATTTCTACAGCTGAGTAAACTGGAGTAATGTAAAATAAAGTGTCTTGCTCAAGAACACAACACACAGCCCAGTCTGGGAATTGAACTCACAATCTCACGATTGTAAGCCCAATGCTCTAACCAATGAGCCATGTGCCTTCATAATTATGAATTATGATTATACACTTACCTAAATGGCACAAAGGATCAACCAAATATGAATAAATAATGTGAAGAACTGTGAAATTTGAATCAAGTTTTCAAGGTTCATTCTTGCATGGAAAATGGACGTTAAAGGATGATGATGATGATGATTCCGATGATAAAATCATATCTGTTACATTTCACCTCAGTCTGTGTGGTAAGAAGCTTGCTTCCCAACCACATGGTTCTGGGTTCAATCCTACTGCGTGGCATCTTGGGCAAATGTCTTCTACTATAGCCTCGGGCCGACCAAAGCCTTGTGAGTGGATTTGGTAGAC
>JAOPUL010004744.1:115277896-115288235 GCA_027564515.1 Octopus rubescens
ATGTATGTATGTATGTATGTATGTATGTATGTATGTATGTATGTATGTATGTATGTATGTATGTTGATATGTATGTATGTATGTATGTATGTATGTATGTATGTATGTATGTATGTATGTATGTACGTATATTTGTAGTTATGTATGTATGTTTGTTGTTATGTATGTATATGGATTAAGATAATAACAAATTCAACATGATAGGTTATGGGTAACAGATTGTTCTTTTGCCACAGCGTAAAGTTAATTTCATCAATTAGATAGTGTATCCAACGATATTTAGATGAATCATTATTTAAATCCCATACGTTCTGCTGTGTTTCAGGGAAAAACTCTTTGCTCTACACTAACCCCCTTTACAAAGAGATTTTGTGTGGATATTACCTCATCCAGAAATGTGACTTACGATTGATATGTGCTCTATCCAGGCATCATTGATGTCTCGACCATCAAACATTATATTTCTTAAACTTTAGTATTGGGTCTCTGAGCTGAGGAATCAAACATTTTTGTTAATTACTTCTGGCTATGTTGAAACTGGTCTTATATAATGGAATGATGGGTATATTTAGTCGACATTCATGGTTGGGATGATAAATAAAGATAGGTAAACCTATAGAGACTTCCACTAAAAACTTGGAGGAAACAAATACAATTCTATAGGCCATTAAGTCTGATGTCTGCCGTTCGTTTCAGAAGAGAGACAACAAATCAGACAGCAGCTTTTTATACAAGTTGATTGTAACTCGTTTTTGCAGTCCTTTCGATTCTGATGAGACCACTATAAATAATCCTTTCTATACTGGGCACGAAGGCCCGAAATTTTTGGGGAGGGGAGTAGTCGATTATATCTACCTCAGTTCGTAACTGGTACTCACTTTATCGACCCCGGAAGGATGAAAGGCAAAGTCAACCCCGGCGGCATTTGAACTCAGAACATAAAGTCGGAAGAATTGCCGCTAAGACTTTCTCCCGATGTGCTAACGATTCTACCAGCTCGCATACTTGAGACCATTATAAATAATAAGATAGTTTCATTTTTGCGGATTAATATACACAGAGGAAATGCGTACAGGTATAACTTTCCAGGTGTTTACAGTTCTCAGAATAAAGGTAAGAGTAATTTGTTTTGTGTAGTGTTTTGTGAGTAAAACACAGTCGTTGTGAGAAGCAAAAAGCAGTAGTCAAGTCAATTGGGCTTCTGTGTGTATCTGAATCGAAAGGGTTTAGGGTTTTGATTGATACTAGTTCACTACATGGCAGCCTAGAACAGGATGAATGGTTATTAGTGGGAAAGAACACATAAAGGGGTGGTAGTTGTAGAGTAAATATATGAAGATTTACCAAAGTGTGTAATGACATTTTTCAAACAATGGTCCAGAACAGTGGTTCTCATTGGGTGAGAGAGTTATGGTGACTGAAGTGGGGAGAGTAAATTTCCATATTTAATAAAATTATGTCTTTTCTAACTTCATTAACATTATAAATAATTTATTGAACAATGAAGAATGATATGAATGTCATCTATACTTTGCAAACTCATTGATAAAAATTAGGGAGAAGTGCCAAAAACTTTCACTAATATTTGCGTTGGGCTGGTGTTTCTCAATCTGAGAACCACTGTCATAGAGTATTTTTGTGTGAAGCAACTCTTTTGTCCCAGGTATATGAAGAGTGTGAGGACCATATTAGTTAGCGTTCAGGTAACTTTTCGGTTTTGAGATGTATTTTCATCTAATTTATAGATATGTGATCACCACGAAAAGTCTTTAGGGATTATAAAGCTTAGCATTTCAAAACTTTTAGACTCTTAATGAGCAGAGAATTGAGGCTACTGAATGTTTCGTGGTATTAAAGAAGATTAGAATTTAAAGATTCTGTTAAAGCATTATTTCAATATCTCCGTTCACGGAAGTCGTGCTTGTTTCGCTTGTGTGCACACGATTATATAGGTTTAAAGGGTACCATTCTTTATACAAATGCGCTTGTGGTGACCAGTAGCAATTTGTGGATCATTCATGTATTAAAAATATTTGTAGCTCCATTGACATTCGCTGCAACTACAGGGTGTGAGAAGGACGAATTAATTATTCAATATCTAATAAATAGTGGAATTTATAGCGAAGGATTATTAGAGTTTGAATGTTAAAACACAATGAAATGAAGTAACTGCTATTTGAGTGTAGTAACTTATAAATAAACTTGAGCGAAAAAGTATCTCATAACTACCTTAAAACTTCTGTAGATCTAGATTATATATGCTTGTCTGGAGTAAACATCATCATTTTAACACACGTGTACTACCTCGGTTTAATCTCTAAACAATATCAGTTTCGAACGAATTTAGAATTTCAAAATTCTTATTCCCCATCTATAAACAAAACGAAAACAAATAGAAACTATGTTAATCGATAAAATAAAGAAACAAAACTAAAGATAACTGACTTTTAAAGAAAGTGAAATTTTAGAATATTACATAATTTAGGAAGTTATGGAAGTTATGATTTAACACACTCTAAGCTAAAAGCACGTAAATTCTAAAAGATGCTAGAGTCTAGAAACATTCCACAGAGAAATGAAAAATTTATAGACAAGTTTTCCTTCATTATAGTTCGTCAGTTTATTTTGGTTCCTTCTATGTTGCTTGTTCTTGTTTTTCCTCATTTTTCTTTTTCTTTCGAAACTTCTTTATTTATCGGTAGATTCATACTGATTCTTAGATAAATTCAGTACAGCATATACCTCAAATGAAATCCCATCGGGTTGATTTTTGCTTTTCATACCTTCGAGGTCAATGTAATGTTTATACCCGGGTCAATCTAATCGACTTTACTATTCTCATATAAAACCGGGCGTATTCCTCAGATAATAAACAATACAAATATGGGGAGTGAGAATTGTAGAGGAAGATGTAAGTTCTCAACGAGATTTACAAACAGTTTCAATTCTCATTTCAAGTTAAATCGTATTACTTGTTTACCTAATGCATAACAATCACAAAATCACATTTCTAGGCTTTGAAGATTTGTGAATTTATCTACTTTCGCGTAACAATTGTCTGCGTACGTTTTGAACTTATTTTACTTTTTAGTCTGAAGCTAAGGCAATGCCCGTGACCCTTTGCAGGACTTTGTGTATTGTTTCAAGAAAATAAAGAAGGTATCCTCAAATTGGAAACCTGACCCGAATGCTCACGACAGAGTTATCTTTGGCACCCAAGGAGTCAGGAGCTGTCGCCAAAGAAAGCAACAAGTCTTAACAAATATTATAAGTCATATCAGCCGTCATTCCTACATTTCCATCAGTCCACCGTCATGGATTGGAACTGTGTTATTTATCTGGAAAGGATGAAAAACAGAATTAACCACTGGAGAGGAGATTTGAACTCAGAACGCAAATACAAGGAACAAATAACGTAAAACATTCTCTCTAACGCTCTAATGGCCTTGTCAATGATCAGCCTTAATTTTTACTGATTATTTAGGGAACGATTGATTAATAATTCTCATCACTATGAGTTAAAAATAGGATATATTATGTTAATAGGAGAGACAGTCACATATCAACAAATTTAGAAGCATCACTTGCTTTACTTTATGTTGCCTCTCGTTTCTTTTTCCTACCGAGTAAGAAATTCCGATTTTCGGGACAATATGAAGCAAGCTAAATTTATAACTATCAAGAAAAACATTATTAGGACAATTTGAAATTTTGGTTTCTGTCAGCAAATTTTTCACGCAGTGTACTGAAAGAAAGAAAAAAACAACAATTCTTACGTAATACTAATTATATTTATATCAACTGTCATGAACGTTTCATCTTTTCTCTACATGAAATCGATCCAGTTTATTGCTATTACTTAGCAATTTTGGACATTTAAGTTGACATAAGAGAGAGGCATCATTAAATACAAGATTTTTCATTCGGCTCTCTTGTTTTCATAATAATAGTTTCATATTTTGGCACATGGCCAACACTTTTGAATGGAGAGGGGAGACGATTAGACCAACCCCAGTGCTCAATTGGTACTTATTTTATTGATCCCTAAAGGATAAAGATCAAGAAGGGAGCCGGAAGAAATGCCACCGACCAATTTGTCAACTGTAGTAACGATTTTGCTGCTGCTGCTGCTGCCGCCGCTGCTGCTGCTAATAATAATAATAATAATAATAATAATCGATTTTATTATTAGCTACAAGGGCTGAATTAAAGGTACATTTTTCTTTTCAAGTGGTACTTGAAAAAGTCGAGGAGGGCTTGGCCAAAGAGGAAAGTGTCTGCCTTTAGCCCTTTCAAACGAGTCCACCACACTATCACTTTCGCCACTGCTACTAGACAAATAAAAATCGTCCGCCCCTCCCGACCAAAGGAGGATGGCGGGGCAATCTTCACTATGGATTCGTCTGATAGTCGGATACGTCCTACACACGACAGGAGGTGTTCGACATAAACCCACAGGTCAGCAATGCTCGGACACCGGACGGCGGCATGCAGGGCGGTTTCGTCGCCCTTGCGCGCACCTCGGCGAGGCCCGGATGACGGCACTTCCGTGCCTGTAGAGTTTATCCCGAACAGGCAGCACCCCTCGGTAGCACTACCAAGCAAGGGACCTCTGGAAGTTGTCCATAGCTCTCCAGCCGAAAGTCCTCCCGAACACACCGGTCAGTTGATCATCATCGGCGCCTAGAGTTTCCCCGAGAACGTCGTCGCACTTACCCTCCACTAGCCCTCTATAGAATGTTAGGGTGGAACTATCACCGACCAGATTGTCCGACTGGCGGAGAGCTGTGAGCGTTTGTCGGCACTCGAGGTGCGAAGCGCCCTTCCTCGGTCTACGCCTGATCCAGGACTGCTGCTCAGTCAAAGAGACGAGCTGTAGAAAAGCCCGTCTAAAGAACACCGACCACACCTGCTCAACGTCGTCCAGGAAAGGTTGGAAATATCGTAGCCTGAGCGCATGTCTGCGCATCAGTAACCACGACATGCCCAGCCCTCCGTTCAGAGGCCGTTGACAGCAGATGTAGCGCTTGACCATAGGAACGCGACCCATCCACAGAAAGCGGAAAAGTAAGAGAAACAGTTTGGTCAGCCAGCAAACGAGGCAAGGGACGAGAGTCAAACGGTAACAGATGATGGATGCGAAGTACGCATTCGCCATTTCCACCGACCTTTCAGGGACAGCTTCCTCTCAGCTCATTTCTGGTTTAGATTGGCCACCCTGCTCGTCACCTCGTCCCAGTGCTTCTCCACCTGGAGGTTCGGACCGAACCAGACCCCTAGCAATTTAACCGGACTCTCTGACCAGCGCTGCACGTCGCTGTTGAACGGCATGAACTTGCCTTTCCAGGTGCGGAGTTACAAGCCCACCGACTGCTCCGCTTTAATTTTTGTTCTTGTTACAGCTCCGTATTCCTGTAGTGTCTCCCTAATCATGTTTATTTTTGCCTGTGGTTCAACACCGTGACGGTGACATTGTCGGCGTACGCAGACACGCTTCTACCGCATCCCTGAACAACACGCGGGATACCCTTCAAAGCCTCGAAATTCCACAGTAACGGCTCGAGTGTCAGTGCATAGAGAAAGGAGGAGAGTTGGCACTCTCGAAGGACCGAATGCAAAATGTCGAAAGGTTCCGATATGTGGCCGTTCACCCGAACTACCGAGTAGATGCTGCTGTACAAAGCAGCGATCCAACCGCGGATATACGGACCGAGTCCGGCTGCCCGGAGGACAGCTGGTGAGTTTGGTGGTCGACCTTATCAAATGATTTAGTTTGATCTAAATTGATCAGAGCCCCACCCGTGCTAGTTTCGTTACCCAACCTATCTATGAGGTAGCACATGAGACTGAGGTTGTCGTGAATGGTCCTGGTTGGGATTGCGCATATTTGCGCCTCCCCAACCAGCTTGTCCGCGACAATCGCCAATCTCCGGACTAACACCTTCGCCAAAATGTTCAAGTCTATTTTGAGTAAGGTGATGGGCGTGAAATTATCTATAACGTTCCTCTTGTTTGGGCCCTTCCTTAGCAATGTAACTGTCCCTCGACAAACAAAATTCGGAATTCTCCCATTTTGCTGCCAGTGGAGATAGACGTCCGCTAAGAGGTTCGCAAACAAGTCTGGCATTGAGATATAAAGCTCGTATGGCAGACATTTCAAACCCGGCGACCTGCCTCTCGTGCAGCTCTTCAACCCTTGCCGTTCTTCCCAGGCAGTTATCGGTCATTCGCAGCACTCCACCTCTTTCGCCGAGAGTCGCGACAGGCCGTCTAGGTAGACATCAACGTCTGCCTGGTTGTCCGTCCTACCATTCGTCCTGAACTGTCGAGTAAAGTGCCTCTTCTAAGTTTCTGACTAGATTGCCTTGTATCTTATTTCTTTCTGTCACTAATGCCTTACTAAACCTAACTGATTCTACTCTAATTGCCCTTTTCAGTACATACCACCATTTGTTGCTGACAATTTCACCTGTCCACGCCCGCTTAACTATTTATTTAATCCGGTCTTTGTAAGCTGGACATGCCGTGAGTGACGCATTCAGCTTCCAGTAAACGGGTCCCTGCCTTCTAAGCCTATCTAGGTCGACTGTACAAGTCACAGATTTGTGATCTGTGTAGCCGACTGATTTGAAAAGTGGACATCTTATGATATCCTTATCTATTGATCTACAGTATACCTTGTCTAGATACAACCTGGATGACCCGATGCGATTTGTCCAAGTCCACTTTGGCACATCCGGGAAATACACTCGGTACCTGTCAGACATTTGAAATGACCGAGCAGGTTTGCTAGACTTTAACCACCCCTCTTCTACCCACTAGACCCACACAGTCCAAACGTGGCGCTAAGACAGCGTTCCAATCACCCACTAACAGTAAATGCCGCGACGTTTCCAGGAAAACCTCAAGACCTCTAAAGAATACCGGCTGTCCTGCTCCTGTCGAAGCAAAATTGCCAACAGTTTGAGGGCGCCCTGTCACTACTATTCACATCCAGGCCCATCAACTTACCTTCTGGGTCCAGGAAGATAGTCCTTATGTTGAGGTCAAGACCACTACAGAATAACACCCCAGTTCCACCTCCTATTCCCGGTTGAAAATGGAGGTTGACAAATCTCGTATCCACCGAACATGGGCAGGTAAGTTTGTCGGCCAGAGAGTCTGGTTTCATTGATGGCCACTACATCGATGCTTAGTGACATGAGGTCGTTGAGTACATGGCCCTGTTTCCAACGCGACCGCAGGCCACGTGCATTTATGCTGGCTATCTTAAGCATGACCATGTTAGAAAATCGATTGAATGTAGCGAAGGTTATTTACGGTGATGATGTGATTTTCCTGCTGAGATGCGGATGGCTTTTCCGTCCCCATGGCCAGGTGTGGATGCTTCCACGAGCAGTTCGGCGTACAGCGTTCTATTAACATCTTTCCTGAAAACCCCCACTACTTCAGGATACTTTAGGGTTGTGTAAGTTTGTTATGATGTTTTGATGATTTTTATGTGTTTTTTATTATGCTTGAGTGCTTCTGCTGTTGGGGTGTGCGGTCTGCCAGTTGTGTTTGTGAATTGGGTTGTGCTTGTAATGATGGTGTTTGTAAGAGTGGTGATGGTAATGTTAGCGATGGGGATGATGATGTTGTTGTTCTTGATGATGCTGTTGACGGTGTCGGTGTGGCTGCGCTTGTGGGAGGTGTCTTTGTTTTTGTTTTCCCCACTCTAGCCACACCTGCCAGTTTTTTCTGTTAATGTCAGTGCGCTCTTGTTTCATTTTTGTATTTGGATCCACCGACCAAATACCACACAGGCTGCCCCTTGTCCGCCTCCACGCAGGACATGTATGAGCGGTCGGAACGGGACAAAGGCAGATGCTGAGGGGTTAGTTTGTATTCTTCTGTGGCTGTGGCTGTTGTTTTGAGGGGTTCTGTTGCTGCTGATGTTGCTTCCACTCTTGTGATTGTAGTTGTTGCTGCTGCTGTCGCCGCTGTTGTAATTGGTATTGCTGCTACTGTTGCTGTTGTTTTTGCAGCCTTTGTGTTTGCATTTTTCTGCTGGCGCTTTTGCTCTTGTTGTTGTGTTGGATGTCTTGCAGGTGTCGGCAGTAGGGCAGGTTTGTGTTTCGTTTGACTGGGGCAGAAAGCCTTTATGCGGATTGTTTCCCCAAAAATGTGGCATCTCAGCCTTCTACTCCCTACTTGTACAAACAGTTTGGATCCTCCAGCGAGGTGTATGACGTCTGGAGTCTCTTGCGCTGTTGCGAAATATGCAAGCATTGAGAGTTCCATCCCTGTACCCAACCAATTTTCTTCTTTTTATTTTATGGACTTGTAGAATCTTTACACTGTCATCTATGCCGTATAACACTGCTGCTGCCAGCAGGGAGATCTCCTCTTCTGATGGTACCTCTGCCACCTTCACTTTGATAACACTCCGACCGAGGTATATAGGGATCATGTGGATCTCCTCAGTCTTTAGGTAATTTGTGACATTTTCTCTGGCCAGTCCCTCGGTTAGAAACTTAACCTCCACTGTGCCATGGGCAACATAAGACTTTAGATGTCGCACAAGCCTCAGGCATTTTTAGACCTGGACCTGCGTAGCTCTTTCTAAGTTTTTTCTTCGCACTCATATACATCGCTATATCACAGAGCATTTTTCCTCTCTCTAGCACCTTTTCTGGTGTTTTGAGATGAACATTCCTGCCAGTCCTGTTTATAGGGGTTTTGGTACTAGCCAAATCCTTTTCTATTAATTAACCCCCTCTGTGTTAGCTGACACGTGGAAGCGAAACCGCTTTGCGTCGGTTTTAAAAAGCTGACCTAATTGTCGTGTTTTTAATTTTTTCGCTGTCTAGTAAAACAAGTGTTCGGCTTGAAGAATTTCTTTTTCTTTTTCTTGTTGATTACTGTTTTTGTTGTTGTTGCTTGGGTTGGCTTTTGTGATGGTGATGTTGGTGGTGGTGGTGGTGGTGGTGGTGGTAGTGGTGCTACTGTTTTTCTCCGTCCCCTCCTTCAATCTTTTGTCGGTGTTGGTATTGGTGGTGGTGATGCTATTGTTGTTGTAGTCGTTTCAATACGTGAATTTTTGTGCTACGCATGAAATATTGGTTTTATTGCAAGGATGAAAAAAAATGCTGGTTTTACCACAGACATGAAGTGTTGAGTGTTGGTTGCACTACTGACTACAGGAATGAAAGTGTTGGTTGTGCTGAGACTTAAAGTGTTAGTTCCGCTGCAGACATGAAATGTTGTTTTTACTATAGACATGAAGTGTTGCTTCTGTAACCGGGATGAAAGTGTTGGTTCTGCTACAGACGTGAAATATTGGTTCTATTATAGACATGAGGGATGAAAATATTTGTTCTACAGCAGACGTGGGATGCTGGTTCGGCTATGGACATGAAGTGTTGGTACTGCTACAAAAACGAAGTGTTGGTTCTGCTACAGACATGAAGTGTTGATTCTGCTACAAGGATGTAAATATTGGTTCTTCGCCTGTCAAAATAACAGAAGGGCTCTTCTTGCTCTGTTGATCAGGTACCCGTGATGTTTGTGGGGTTTTTCATGAGGACTTCAGAGTTTAATTTGTTCCTTCTTTTTTTATAGTTATTTACTGTTTACACGATATAAAACCCTTTGTCCCGTATTATGTTGTATTTTTATGTTTCTATCATATCATTCAATATTGTTTTATGCCGGGCCTTATGGCTAATAAAATGAGATGTTAATGTTGGTGTTCTGCTGTTGCTGCCCTCTCTGTCTCTCTCTCTCTCACTCTTTCCCAACTCTATTAGGTAACGGAGAGATAGAAATGCTGAAATGCTGTTCCAAGGGTCATGCGTCCCTTCGATTTTGGAAGCCATACTTATCCACAAATGAAATATTTTTTGAATTTTGACTTCGTAAAAATCGAATTTCGCCCTTAAACGGTAAATATTCACCTCCCCCGCCCTGTATCCCCACTTGCAGCTAGCTGGATTATCAATGGAACATTTCAATAAAATTGAAAATTATATATAATTTAACAACAAATTTTGGAAAAACTTACGGAGCTTCGAACACGTGGATGCCAGGTCTAGGGAACAACAACAACAACAGCAACAACAACAATAACAATGATGTTAATCTTTTCTATACTGGGCACAAGGCCTGAAATTTCGGGGATGGGGAGAGTCGATTCAATCGACCCCAGTTCTGAACTGGTACTAATTTTATCGGCAAAGTCGACCCCGACGGCATTTGAACTCAGAACGTAAAGTCATAACAATAATAATAATAATAATAATAATAATAATAATAATAATAATAATAATAATATTTTCTTTATTGGCCACACGGGCCG
>JAOPUL010004744.1:115386551-115399333 GCA_027564515.1 Octopus rubescens
GTTCCCGCACAACACAGCAGAGACGAAAAGACAAGCTTAGTCTCAAACACAGACCTATCCCAAATTGAGGATCGTACTTTGCATCCCTTGTATTGCCAGAAAGGCTTTGCTCTCATGATCTGGCCACTTTTTCACCCAAGATTCTTGCAGCTGCTTCTTAGCAACAGGACTCTCGATGCAGCCACTTCTTAGCAACAGGACTATCGATGTGGCCACTTCTTAGCAATCAGGGTCTCGATGCGGCTGCTTCTTAGCAACAGGACTCTCAATGTGGCCACTTCTTAGGAACAGGACTCTCTCCCGATGCAGCTGCTTCTTAGCAACAGGATGCTCTCCTGATGCAGCCACTTCTTAGCAACAAGACTATCGATGCAGTCGCTTCTTAGCAACAGGACTCTCGATGTGGCCACTTCTTAGCAACAGGTATCTCAATGCATCCGCTTCTTAGCAACAGGACTCTCAATGTGGCCATTTCTTAGCAACAGGACTCTTGATGTTGCCACTTCTTAGCAATCAGGCTTTCGATGCGGCCGCTTCTTAGCAACCGGACTCTCAATGCGGCGGCTTCCTAGCAACAGGACTCTTGATGCAGCCATATATATATGTGTGTGTGTGTGTGTGTATGTATATATATATATATAAATAAATATATATAAAACGTTAGTAGTTCATATATCCGAAGAAGATGCACACTCTAAAACACATTAGAGCAGTAAATGCCCCCCTTCATGTGCTTCTTGCTGGGAAATTGGATTGATCCAATCTGAATTTCGGTTTTAAAATGGGAATCTTGGTAAGAGGGATAACTTCCTATCACCCAGAAATATCTTTGTTTACATTTGTAACTGACTCTTATCGACTGGGGATAGAAACAGTTAAGTGTCGACGGCCATGAGTCTGACAAGTCGTCCATACTGCCAAGCGCTTTATAGGTGCAAAACCAATGGTCACTCTCTGACCAGCCTTAATGGTTTACTGAAAAAAAAAAAAAATATATATATATATAGGTGTGTATCTGTGTTTATCCCCCACCACTGCTTGACATCTGGTGTTTGTGTGTTTACCTCCCTGTAACTTAGTGGTTTGGCAAACGAGACCGATAGAATAAGTACCAAGCTTAAAAAAAAAAAGTACTGGGGTCAATTAATTTCAGTAAAGGCAGTGCCCCAGCATGGCTGTAGTCTAATGACTGAAACAAGTAAAAGATACAAGATATTCTTTGCTTTGTAGAGATTTATCTCCAGGTATTTGCTTACCCCAAATAGTATTAGAACTGAGGATTTATAAAGTGGTAGCATTTGCATTGTAAACAGTTTCTTTTCCATTTTCTTTCTTGTCTTTGTGTGGTGTCTAACTATATTTAAAACACATATTGCTGTAGGGTATGAAACAGAGAAGAAAGTACATCATGCCTGTGGTAGAATTCTTATATGTACTGACGTGTGTGCATACACAGTTCATATTTGCATACACATCTATGTCATCATCATTGTTTTAAAGTCAGTTTTTCTGAAACTGTTCAGAACTCCTGTGTATTTGTTACTTTGCTCCTGGGAAGTCAGTTGTTTAATATATGTCTGTGTGTGTATATGTGTTCAGTGATAAAAAAAAGGTTTGCATTAGTCTGATGGGTTACTATTATTGACAGTGACTTTGAAGTTTTGGCCAGCTCAAGCCATCGAATAAATCCTAAACAATAACTTAAACCCAAATTTAATCAATAAAAATTTCTCCAAAACATCTCTCTATCACAACCTATCCTACAACTTAATTACCACTCCACTTAAATCCATATACCCAAGGAAGATTTTGACTCAACAGAGACTGTATTAAACAAAGACTAATTCAATGCATTGCAATTTAATGATGGCTTAGCTGGCTGAAACTTCAAAGTCACTGACAATAATATTGTTGTTTTAGAATTATATATATATATATATATATATATATATCATCATCATCATTTTAACGTCTGTTTTTATGGATTGCCGAAAGTTCATAAATCCAGAGAAATACAAAACAACATAAAAGGCAAAAATACATCATATGTCAAAGTACCAAAACCGAGAGATTTAAAATTATGCCCAATTATTGCTGGTCCAACCTCAAGCACACAATGTCTAAGTAACTTATTATGTGCCAAGCTTCATCAGAGATGATATGGAATTCCTGAATTATATCTGCCAGAAAGTGCGTCAAGAAACAGTCTTAGTCAGGTTTGATGCAACAAGCTTATATACTAACATCCCACACAGCCTAGGAATTGAAGCTGTTGATTTCTGGATTACAAATAACCCAGATTACATTTCAGAGAGATTCCCAAAATAGTTTATTTTGGAAGGACTCAAATTAGTATAATATTAGTAGAAGGAATCAAATTAGTATAATCACTTCCTCTTTGATAAAAGGAATGACCATGGGCACCAAAGTAGCCCCAACATATGCAACATTCGTTACTGGTCACCTAGAGGCAAAATTATATTCCCAGCTGCAGGAAACGTTCAGTCACGACTTCGCCACCTACATTAATAACTACTGGAAACATTACCCAGACGACTGCTTCATCTTCTGGAATAGAAGCCAAGAAGATCTGCAAAGAACCATTCCATCATAAACAGGCCTTATGAAGCCATACAATTTACCATGGAACTACCATTTCTAAATATCCTTATAATTAAAAAAGGGGAAAATATAAAACAGACCTATTTTACAAACCAACAAACACACACCAATACTTGAATTTCCGATCAGCACGCTCCTCACATAGCAAAAGGAACATTACCTTTAACATGGCAAGATGCATTTGCACCATTGTAACACACCCCACACTACAGGAAAAAAGATTATATGAAGTAAAAGGGTTCCCTAAAGGACAACAATATCAGGTGAACCTCATCAACACAGCCATCTCCAAGGCCCAGAACATCCCAGTGACAACACTGAGAAAAACAAACCAACAAAATAAAAAGGAATAAACAATTATCCCTTTTGTTATCACTCACAATCCAAGGAACTTCAACATTGTGAAAGCCGCTTAATATCTCCCGATCCTCCAGCAGTCCCCCAAAATGAATGCACTCATAAAAGACTCACAAAAAAAATATATAGTAGACACCAAGCACCCAATCTAAAAAACTGCTTACCAAGGCGAAATTTACATCTGACAATGAAACAATGCAAGTTAAGAAATGCGGGGTGCTCGATGCGGAACTTGTGAAATCATTGAAGAGTGTGGACAAATCTTCTTTAAAAACAATAAGATTTTTAAAGTTAATGCAAACATGAATGGCAAAACAAAAAACTTAATTTACTGTGCAACCTGCCCACAGTGTAAATAATATTACATTGGTGAAACTGGAACGGGTCTACATGACAGAGTTCATGTACTTAAACAACAAATTAAATAAATATGTGAGCTAACATGATCCCCCCACCTCCCCCCCAAACCAATATCAACAACATACATTTCTATCAATAAATATTCCAAAACTAACCTTATATTGTCATACCCTTTTTACTAAAAAACATGTATCTTACATCTCATTAACACCCCCCTCCGCTACACACCAAAATTCATCTTTTATTTGAAAAACATCTGGCCATTATATTTTATTCACCAAAGGTCGCCTATTGAAATGGAACCAACAGGAGGGCACTTTCACAGGCCCTCTACTAAAACACTCCTTAAACACCCCAATACCTTCCAACTCCACTCTCAATCAATTATCTTGTTTTCACCATTCATTATTTTCACCTTGTATATATATATATATATATATATATATGCTTTAATTCCTTTAAATCTTCAACCACCCCTCCCCCGACACACCCAAATCTCTTATATATATATAGAATCATACATCACAACACAACCTGAGATCAGTTTGACGATTGCCATGGGACGAATGGGTGAAACTTCTCCAGGAAAAAATCTCCCCACTAAAGTTAACAAAGAACTTACTAGCTCTACAAAACCAAATTATATTATAAAATTAAAAATTTTTTAGAACTACAAGTGAAGTCATTCTTTTCCTTTTTTCAAATATATATATATAGTGAAGGCGCGTGGCTGATTGGTTAGAGAATTGGATTCACAATCGTGAGGTTGTGCGTTCGATTCCCAGACCAGGTGATGCGTTATGTCCTTGAGCAAGACACTTTATTTCACGTTGCTCCTTCTATCTGGAGTTGTGACTGATAGATAATATTAGCAATTGAAAGACCAGTGGAAAACATTGTGTCATAGGTCCGATCTGACGAAAGTCTATCGCCCATTTATTTATTTTATATATATAATAAAAACGCTTATGCGCGCGCGCACACACCCACACACAAACACATGCCCCCCACACACACACACACACACGTATATATGAAGCCTTGCAATTGCACTCAACTTATTGATACTCTTCTTTATGATTCGTTTATACCATGATGTTTTCCTTCTTTCTTCGATTGAATGTAATGTTATTTTTGAGAGGCGTTGATTCAGTTCTTGGTGTTATTTTTTTTGTTTTGTAGTTAAAAATGCTAAACATTTTGTTGGTATCAAACTTCAAGATTAAATCATAGACTAATTTTCAACCAGTTATGATTCATATGGGATCCTTTTTCTCTACTTTCTGTGTGAAACGTGCCTCTCTGATTGAATATAACCGTTTGCATGGCAGAAATATTTTTAATGAGAACATACCTGACAATAGTGTGTGTGAACATAGGATTACTCTTAGTTTATACGTATGGTTATGCTTAAATGGATTTTGTAGGTAGCTTATGTAAATATGTGTGCGAAGATATAGCTATGTATTTATTATACCAACATTTATTATCGAGGCATCAACATTTTGCATCGAGGTATCAACATTTCTGTATCAAGGTATCAACACAATGTATAATTAGTTATGCATAAGAACACATTTGTTTTCTATAATTCTTTATATATTTGCTTAAATGAGTATGCTTATGTGTTTCGAAGGGTTTCTTACAGTCATTTTAGAACGGTATTAGTGATATGATCGAAACTAATGTTTGATAAAAAGTGTTTCTGTTATTAGCCGCAAGAACACCCAAATACACATCATGAACTGTTGATTATAGGTGGGATAGTTACCGTGTTTGTCTTGTGATTTTTGCAGGGTGGGACAGTGTACAAACTCCACTAAATATACATTTCACACGTTTTCCAATTAGCACAGCTCTCTGATTTTTGTATTATAATCCTGTCAGAGTTAGATCATCGAAGATTTTTCAAATATTCGTCTGATTCTCTCGGAACGGCCTGTTGTTATAGAAAGGCTAGTAAGTTGGCAGAAACAGTTGAACACGGTAAATAATTTCATCGTTAAGTGTTCTGAGTTCGAATTCTACCATTCCGATCTACATCCTTCCAGAAGAGATAAAATAAATCCCCAGTAGTGATAGAGTTCTATTTGAGTTATATTCTGTCCGGCTTTTCGGTGAGTACAGTCTATTATTACTGTGTTACTGTGTGAGACTGGCTATTCTGCTTGTGACCTCGTAGCACTTTCTTCCTAGTTGGATATTAACGATCTCAGCCAAACACCCAATCCCTAAACATATTCAGCATTCAACGACAGATATCGTCATAGCTCACGGACTTGCGCCTCCAGTTGCCGAGTTGTAATCACACGTACTTGTCCTGATGACAGCCTTGTCTCTTCGATCAATCTAACATCATAACAAGAACACCATTGACCTATACCAACACGGCTTTTCTGAGTTCCAGGTTCAACGGAATATACTTCAACACTTATATCTTCGCAAATATATACATGCAACATACAACCAGACGAAATGCAGCTATATTTGCTTGTCTGCGTATGCGATTTGAGAAGGGTCTGATCGCCAAACGTTTAATATGACCATTGTACAGTTGCTAAGTATATTGTAGCAAACCAGATTCTCTAGACATGATTGGTATTAGCTGCACTAGTTTATCCCATGTCAACACTACTGCTCGCTTTAATCACATGTACCGGATATATCGCATGATGTGGATGTTGTTACAAATAGATGTGTTGAGAATTGCAGAAATGTGTCCATGTCCATCTGAATTGCAAACAAGTACAAACATCTTGCGAGCGCATTTTCCCAGAATATAGATTCAAGGACACTTTTGTCCAGGATACAGGGCATATGACGGGGAACCATATAGCTCATTATATCAACCTATTATTCATTATTCATCCAATAACAGATTTTACACCGTAAAGCAAATATCATAATGATAGACAATATAAATTTAGTGAGAGCCTGTACAATATCAAATGCAATAATGTTAAAGCAAAATTTAAGAACATTAAAGTAGGAACATATGAAAATTACTGCCACAACACAAATGATATTGACAGCAATATCGCAATCAGTATAGAATAAACCCATTCAAATTAACGAAAGTAAGGAGAAGAGTGACGTTAGGGAAAATATTTTTGCACGATCCGTAGTTTCATGCATATAATTGAGCTTAAGTATAATGGCCCAAATAATGGAAGAGGTTCACTTCCACGTCAACAGAGAAAAGGCAGTAAAACACCCAAGGAAAAAAATATAGGGATATGGATAAACAGGCATAGAAAGCGCTTAAAGAAGACTTCGAAAACATGATTAATGCCATCTTGCCACACATAAATCATGTGTTACATTCTGAGAAATGAGCGAAGAAACCATCATTGCGTTATACTTGTCAAATATATTTAAGTTTGTATAAGTTTATAGAAGTGTTCTTCTTTTTAAATATTGAAGGTAAGAAGAATGGCAATACCCATAATGTGAAGAGTAGCAGTGTTATTTTACTGAGGCAAGTGTGTACTCATATCGTTAACGTTAAACCTAATGATTGGCCCATACTTCATCTGCATTTTCACGTGCTAATAATATCGGTTTCAAATGTTGGCACAAGGCCAGCGATTTTAGGAGATAGGGTAAGTCGATTACATCGACCCAAGTGCTCAACTGGTACTTGTTTTATCGAACCCGGAAATACGAAAGGCAAAGTCGACCTTCGCGGAATTTCAACTGAGAACGTTAAGTCGTACGAAATTCCGCTAAGCATTTTGCCCAGCGTACTAACGGTTCTGCCATCTCACCCCAAAGAGGGTCATCTTGAGTTCGGTAGTGGTGGCTAGAAGTGGTGGTGCAAATGGCGCTTAAAAGCAATTTACAACCCCGCAAAAGTCAACAACATTAACAAATACACATGACACTACAATGCACGTAAACAGTAGAATGCAGGACAAACAACTGCAAAAATGTTTCTAAAAATGCTGGCTCCAGTATTGTGTCTACTTTCGGCCTTTGAAGTTTGAATGTGGATGAACACGCCTAAGTCGCAGAACTTGTAATTATAAGGTTCCTTCTGTGTCAAATCAAAGGATGGAGTTGCAACACAAAACGTTACTCGAAGTTCCTCTCTACCGACACTTCACCCAAATTCCACATCATAAGAAATGATGGAGTCGATGGCTTATCGGGCCCAAACGATTGCTAAAGACGGGCAAGGGTGCAAAACAGTGAACATTGCATATACTGCCATATATACACGACAAAACAGCACAAAAAAAAACAGCATTTATTTTGAAATGCGAAATATGTAATTTTAAATTATGTTTCAAAATAACATGAATTAAATGAATATGTAGACAAGAGCTAAATATAATTAAAGTATCATTATATACAGAGGAGTGAGGCGGCGAGCTGGCAGAAACTTTAGCACGCCGGGCAAAATACTTAGCGACATTTCTTCCGTCTTTAGATTCTGAGTTCAAAATCCGCTTAGCTTGACGTTGCCATTCATCCTTTCGGGTTCGATAAAATAAGTACCAGTTGAGTACTGGGGGCTGATGTAATCGACTAGCACTCTCTCCAAAAATGGCAGTCCTTGCGCCTATAGTAGAAAGGATTATATAGAAATGAGTAAATATCATACTACAGAGAGACGTTTTCCTCTCCGAATCAAATGAATTTAGGTGCTGATGAAAACCAAAACATTTTTAGTAGATCTACAACTCAGCTATTTATTTTTTTCTATTTTTCAGATGACAAAATATATTGAAATTTTCAGAGATATTTAAACGAGAGCGAGTGGAAATATTTGAAAAACTAGAAAAAAATTGATTAGCTAATATTATATGAAAACATTTTTTTTATTAGTTGACCATATGCCCATTGTTACCTAAATGAAAATTAAGTAGGGAACCGTAAAAAATGGGAGAAGCCAATTAAGAAGGAAAAGACAGAGAGAAAAGAAATATGAATGGAAGGAATTTGAATATTGAAGTTATAAATATAATACAAAATATTTGTGAAATGGTTTAATGAAAGAATGAAAACGTACGAATAATTTGATAGAAAAAGAATGTTAGGTAAAAAGAAAGTAATTAGATTAAAAGAAAGTAAGTGGGGAAATGTAATTCTTGAAGAAGAATATACAGTCTGATTAAAAAGTAACTCCCTATTTAAACATTTTTATAATTTATTTCTTAACTATAATTTTTACAATAAATGAATATGAGAAGAAAGCGTATTGCATGTGGTTTTATTTATAATTCGATATTGGCACCAGCATTTGCCGTCAACTTCTCAAGCAGCTCGGGAACCGCATCAACTGATTTCACCAGGAACTCTTGTGGGATGGAAGACATAACTTCTCGTATTTGCCCTTCTATTTCTTCCAAAGTCGTTGGTTTAGGAGAATAGACTTCCTCCTTTAACCAACCCCAATGAAAAACGTCGCAAGGTATTAAGTCAGGACTTCTAGCTAGCCTCTCATGCGGACCACCACGACCCATCCATCTCCCAGGGAAGTGGGCATTCAGCTATTCACGAACAACAATAGCAAAATGTGGAGGAGCACCATATTGCATGAAAATCAAATCTTCAATATTCTCCCAGGTACTGATAACTGGCCAGATTTCCTCTTGCAGCATTATGAGTTACAGGTAGTTACTTGTCAATCACCCTGTATATATGTTCTTAAAATTGTTCGGTTCAAATGAAAATGCAGTCATACATTTATCCATCGGTCTTAGGAAAGATAACTTACATATCTAGAAAAAAGATAAAGTAAGGTTTTACGTGGCGGCTCAAGTAATTAATAGAGCATGATAGCAAAGAACGTTTACTTAATTCTTCACGATCATGAAAAAGAAAAAACTGCAAAGGAAATATCTGCAGGCTTACTCCCTATAAATTAGTAGTTGGGATCTTTTGTTGAATGAATTTCAATCATGGAATAAAATATAACATTTCTCATCATAGATGACACAACATACTTAAAAAGATAATAGATGTAATGGTAATGATCCGCGTGTTCTAAAACTATCCACTTTATTGTAAAGTACTGGGTGGGATGATTTTAGGAAGCATACTGATTGAAGAAATGAAATTCGTGAAGGAAGAATATATAATGCTGGCTTTATATCTGTTAAATATCTTGTCATAGCGGAGGAAAAGAAAGAAATTAATTTAAGAAATACTTTGGCGGTACTGAAACCCACATATATACGACTTCTAGCCACCAATTATAGTATATTGTACTTAAAAGGATTATATTGCAGGATACGTCAATACGTGTTTTTAAATTTGGAAGGATGGGAAAGTATTGTACATTTAAATTAACTCGTAAAACCGCTCTACCGTAAAACCATATTATAATGACTAGAGGCACTGAAAACTAGGTCTTAATCCGAGGATATTGAGCTTATACGCTTATTCATAATATGAAATATATTTCTTTCAATGGTTGATTGGAATTATTACGGGCATAAAATAGGTTTTCGTTAGATATACAGTAAAGTTAGAATTTATTCGTGTCTCGGTATTTACTGTTATTCCTAAACCTCAATCACGACCATTTTTGTCTAAGTCTCAGTAATAGCCATTTATACAGCCTGTAGCTAAGCGCATATCGTCCCAAGGCAGGGAATTCTTTTACAAACATTCCAAATTTTAAATTCTATCATATCACATATTTCTGTTAATTCTGCGCCAAAGGATGACCCTTATACGTCAAGTAATCATGTCCTTTTTTTTTCTATCAAAATATATTTTTCAGGAACCCAAACAGGTTTTTGTGCGTGTATCATTATTTCTCTATCATATTCAAGGACATATTTAGTAATAGCCAATAAATATCAATTATGTGAGACTGGGTAAATTTGCAATCCTTGTCGCTGTTATTGAACCATTCAATTGCTGACTACTATTATTCAGAAAGGGAAGAGTTATAACTTTTTTTTCAAGTAGAGAAGAATCTGGAATTGCTAACAATTCCTAACTCTGTTTTTGAAAGGTTAACGGGATTACATTTATTGTTACTAGAAAATTTTCTTTACGATCCTGAAAGGCAATATTTTGTGAGCTGGTGTCTGAATATTCAGCTCTATCATTTATATTAAAAATGACAGCTAAATGTGTTGCTTCTAAGTAAATGTGTCGTATGCCTTGCCCAGAGATTTTTTGATATTGGTAATTTAGTTGAAACGTAACCTATTGTATTTGCTTTCTACATTGCGATAAACACAACATGTATCACATTCTACGAAACGCATATTATGTTTGGAGGGTGAAATGGGAATATCATAAACATTATTTACCTCATATCATTCGTAGATATTTAAACAGAATGTTTCATTACCTTGTTAAAAATATATATTAGCGACAGAGGCAGTATTACTTACCGAGAGGTAACATTTATCCCCACTTAAACGTGGATGTTCTATTAGAACAAACTATACTGTGGTAGTTGCCATGAGAGAAACTCTCATATTAGCTTTTTGATGCAAAATGCACTATTGTTTATATCGCTATAGGAGATAGATCTCCGTTACTTCCAAGCGCCGAGAGCAGCATATCACGTGATTTCGACCTTGTTTGGTCTTGTCAATGAGGAACACCCAACCACTAGAGACAGCAACGATTCATCTCTCCGCCAGCGATATACAGATTGACAGTGCCAGTACAGGCGCTGGTGTCGCGATTAGCCAGTCAACGTATTACATATGTATATATATATATCGCTGCTGTCTCTACTGGTAGAGCGTCCGTCATTGACAAAACCAAACAATATCGAAATCACGTGATCTGGTGGTCTCAGCACTGGAGTTAGCGGAGATTTATCTACCTGCTAGAGAAATTAACGTGCATTTTGGTGCATTTTGCACCAAAAACCCGATATGAGAATATCTCTTATGGTAACTATCACAGTAAAGTTCGTTTTTATAGAACATCCACGTTTAAGTGGGGTTAAATATTACCACTCTTTCATTACATTTTTTTCATTTCAATATCTTTTTTACAATACAAATTCACACACCTTTCTATTTCTATCACTCCCTGTATAATATTCATACCCTATTCTTCTCTTCACTAAGCCATGATCCAATATTCTGGCCTTTACATTTCTTTCCTAACATTTTGCGCACATCGTCCACTTATTGAAAGAATACAGATATTTTTACGCTATAATATTATTTTCTATACTAGGCACGAAGGCCTGAAATTTTAGGGGACGGGAGTAATCGATTTTATCGACCCCAGTTCGTAATTGGTACTCACTTTATCGACCACTGAAGGATGAAAGGCAAAGTAGACCCCGGCGGCATTTGAACTCAGAACGCAAAGTCGAAAAACTTGCCGCTAAGCATTTCTCCCGGTGCGGTAACGACTCTGCCAGCTCGCCGCCTTAATTTTCACACTATAATATTACCCAGTTAAAGCAAGGTGGTAAGCTTGCCGAATCGTCAGCACACCATACAAATGCTTATAGACTTTTCGTCCATCTTTACTTTCTGAATGCAAATTCCGTGTGGTCAACTTTCCTTTCCTCCTTTCCGGATCGATGAAATAAGTATCAGTTGATTGACTTGATAGATACACAATCCCTCCAAATTTCAGGCCTACTGCCTATAGTAGGAAGGATTATTAACCGAATAATTATACAAATATTTATACTCCTCCTCGTTATTCGTTTAACTTTTGATCCATGTTTCATTATTGCTTAGCGATTAGAATCGAGGAACTCAAATTATGTGTTTGTGGAGTTTAAGCTTTCGATGTAATATAAACGTCTACGACTCCATTTGTTAAGGGATTTTCAATACACCATGCATTCATCACTCGAACTGCTTGCATTTATTTCGAGACAATCACACCACTTTTCTGGTTAAACAAAGTTCTTAACCAAAGCATATCCCTAAGTATTTATTATACATAAGGAATACATTTGAAATCGACCTGACCGCTATTTCTTGCAGGTAGAAAAATAAAGTATACACAATTCTTCATTGAATTCAGCAGTAGTAAGTGCAGTGTTACGATGAAACTGTTCATCACACAGAGCTGTTTCGTCAACATTATGTATGGTCTGTTTGTTAGATTAGACTTTACCTGGGGCTACACAGCAACAGCAACTTCATGATTCTGCAACTTCTATGTACATCATGGTTTGAAAAATGTTTAATTCATAGTAGTAGCTAACGGTAGATGAACTTGCCTTTAGCATAAGTAAATTGAAACAGTAACGCTTTTACATTGTACCACTGATTATATCAGCTCTTAAACATAATCAAATCCACATTTGCATACTATCTCATAAAGACATCTTCAAACATTATTCGAATATATTAGCAACACAATTTAGTAAGAAACTTTCTCTCTCAACATCTTACATCCACCTAAATCGGTCACTGAACTAATAAATCACACACACACAACAGACACACAGACACACGCACATACATACACACTCACACACACAGACATAT
>JAOPUL010004744.1:115399433-115412550 GCA_027564515.1 Octopus rubescens
ATAATATATTAGGGAATAACTAGTATTTCAGGTTATCAGGATGTATACAAATTTACTCTTTTCCATTGAAAAGTAAAGATAGCAACAAGTATGTTATAATATTTTAAGAACATTCGGGATCTCTACCAATTGATAGGCAACTCCTATTTCAGGACAACCTTATCGTGTGGTAACTGCATAGACATTTAGTCAAGTACAATAAAGTAAAATAAATAGTTGGAATAAAAGATAAATAAATAAAAATATATTTAGTTTAATAAATATGTCTACCTTATGTTTATTATTATGTGGGGGTAGAATGATGACGCTACGCGTGTTTCTGCGCTGGTGGGGTGTGTATCCATTATACGTAAATCCACCAGTGCGTCGTCAGGCTATGTATATTATTATGTACAGGTGAAGATTATACGATAAAAATATTAAAAATAAAGTTACAAATATATATATAAAATATTAATTACCTAAATTATCATTAAGATGTATGTTATAAATGTTCTGTCTAATGTAATTTTAACGAGTTAGCCTAGCGATATTTCAAATCTCATAAGATATTTTTTTAAATTATAGAAAATTATGTTCCTTGTAATAATTTGGTGTAAAATGTTCGTTTATGGATACTAGCATAACTAATCATATTTTAACACAAAGTGTTAGTTAAAATACTCGGATAATTAGTAAATACAACTACTTACAATAGAAACTATGTGAAAAAAAGAATTAGATAGGTAGAATACTTTACGATATGATGTTTCATTTTGTCGGTTCGATAGCAAATGGACGCTCCCACTGTCTAACGGTAAGCATTACGTGAAGTGTTTGTAGTTTCACAAATTATTCTACATATGATATTATAAGAGAGGTTGTCAAGGGGGGGGGGTAATAACTATAAATTAGAGCTGTCCTCGTAAAGGTAGCTATAATTGGGGTTTTACAAATTTTGAGAAATGATATTATACAAAACTGCCATGGCTATTCGTTTCCAGGTAAAATTGTTTATTAAAAACTAAGTTCTTAGTATCGACGTTTATTATACTACTATTAATAATATTAAGGATTCCATTAATTATAAGATATGGAGATGATCTACTGGGGGGGGGGGCTGGTTATATATTACTCATTTTGTTATACTTAAAGCTATTTTTATGTCGGCATTTTATTCCTCTCTCTCTCTCTCTTCATTAGTGTTTAATAATGACTCTCTCGACTGGAGTATTTCATAAACTCTGTTGTACATAAAATGGCCATTTTGTTACCTATTCTATAAGGTTTCGCTCTACATATAGTATGCCAATTAAGTGTGTATTCCATTTTATTAGATTTTAATTCGCATAAGTATTTAATTAGACCTGTAGAATTTTTATATTTGGGATTTTTAAAGGATTGATAATGCTGGGAAATCCTTGTTTTAATTTCGTTAGGTGTAGAACCAATATATTCTTTATTATTATTATTAAGCCTACATTTGGATTTGTCTTTACATGTGCATTTATTTAAGATACGGTTATGCTTTTTTGTTTGTGATGGTTCTATTGTAGCAATGGTTAATGTTAGTTATATTATTATTATAAAACGTTTTAAATTGGAAGTTGAGGATATAATACTACGTCCGTTTCTTGTTGTAGAGTAGCCCACTCTGATTGTTTTATTGGAGAATATTTAAGAGTACGTATTATTCTATTTAATAAATGATGTTTTATTACATTCAAAATTTCTTTAATAATATTAGTTTTATAACCTGGGCACCCTAAGGGATAATTAGCCATATAATTTCCCACCAGCGCAGAAACACGTGTAGCATCTACATTCTTCCCCCACAGAATAATAATTAACATAAGGTAAGACATATTTATTAAACTAAATATATTTTTTATTTATTTACATTATATTTCAACTATTTATTTTATTTTACTATATTAGACTAAATTTCTATGCGGGTACCACAATGAGATTGTCCTGAAATAGGAGTTGCCTATCAATTGGTATAGATTCCAAATTTTCTTTGGAATATATATATATATATATATATATATATTATTCAAAACAGTTTGATCCGTACCCGTAATTACTCAGATTCTGAACTTGCGACTCAGAATCTGAACAAGTGAGACGATCTGTGAAACTATGAGTAATTACGAGTAAGGATCATACTCTTTTGAATAAAACCTGAAACTTCTACTAATGTGTTGAGTGCCCTTTCGTATGTCCACTCACTCGTATATATATACAAGCACATGTATACACACGCAGAGATGTATGTATGTATAAACACATTTGTGCGGTAATACGATGTATAATAGACTTTCTGGCTAGCTTGAGTTAGGACACTTCTCGTCCTTGTTCACTTAACTTAAATCCCAAATTTATTTGAATCAAACTAAAGCATTTATTCAGTAGCTTTATGTTGCAAAATACCAATATATTGAAGGTATTCTCTTTTTACGTTTAGTATTATATCATTATTTTAATTTTACAAGTATGCTACGATTTGTGTGCTGTTTATATTCTGGATTTAGTTCTTTTTGTGCCATTCTAAATTCCCGAGAGGAACCGTGGCACCAGAGATGTGTTGTGTTTGTTATATATCTTAGATTAACAATCTGATATTCGAAAGACGTATATATTATTTCATTTCCATTTTCTTTATTTTCTTCGATATTTTCCAGGGAAAAGATTTCATTTGGAAGAAAAAGATCCTCCATCCCTGTTTTTATTGTTTTATGCTTAGATCTCTTTTTCTGTGAATTTTTTCCTCTCTGTTCTCTTTGTGTTTTCACCGAGCATTTTGGGAATTTTCATACGTAGTTATTATTTCTTTCTCATCGTACCATAACGGTGTAGTTCTTATTTCAGTTAGATGATACTATGTCAAATCTATTTGTCATAATGTGTTGAGATATACTCACATTGCTATCTCCAGATTATTGATTACTGAACACTGGAAATTAGTAGGTTTATTGTTCTTTTTGCTGTTGCTTTTCCCTATCTTCGTTTTCCAAGTTTTTCCTTAATCTTGTCATCTCCTTCGGACATTTAGCTTTAAGGTCTATTGTATTCCGGCATGAAATAATTAGGATTTCCGGTCTGTCTCAGAAATCTACTGGGCAGGTTTGTTGTGGGTCCCTGACCTTTAAGACCCTTTAAATTCAGTTCGACTGCCATTAACTCCCTTTGACCACTCTCCCATACTGTGACACACAAGTCACTACTAGTCATGAGTCTATCTCATGTCAAGGGTCTCAGTGAAAATCATTGTTTCTCAGAGTGAAGCAAAATGCATAATCTGATGCATGTCTGGCAGTTTCAGCCTATATTTTGGCTGCATCTTCAGCTTAAACGTACTGCAAATAGTATCATAGATATTTGCTTTTTTCACTTCAGATAACTTTTCTTTATATATCCTAGAGAGACAGATGTATTATTTAAGGTAAAGGCAAATTTAATCCATTTAATCCATTTCGTAATTTGAGGTATGTCATTTTTCTCCTTACCTTATCCTGGAAGAGCTTCAACCACATAGACATGCTTTTCGGCTGTACAAAATTATCCCCTCTATAATTTTTCTTGTAACTATGAGAGATCTATAAAATTCCATCTGTTCACTGTATTAAGAGAAGCTTGTCTTCACACACCTGCTATATGAATAGACCGCAGTATTTGAAATCGTGTAATAGTCGCAAATCTTATATTTATTGATGATACCCTCACGGTGTTTCAAATGACATTTAAAAATATTTTTGACCTTTTCTTCGATTAATTGTTCAGTGTACAGTTTATTATTCCCTTCCCCTTATATATTTAGTTGTGTGTTTTGATATTGTGTTGTTTTCTAGTCATCGTAATGTTTTGTCGTGTGCAATAATTATGTGTGGTAATCATTTTAATTGGGAAAACATAATATACATCAATAAAAGTTTAAATGTTTGTGACACAAACTTCTTTTTTTTCCGTTGTGTAGCCCCGAGGATCGAAAACAGTCTCTCCTTAGGAAATTATATGTTATTTTTAGATAAAACCTGAATAAAAAAGATGTAGTGCAAGTAGTAGTAACAGTGATAATTACAACAACCACCATCACCACTGCAGATAAATTAAAAGGGTGAATGGGAAAGTCGACCTCGGCGGAATATGAACACAGAACGTAAAAACAAACGAACTATAGCCAAACATTTTTTGCGGCGTGCTAACGATTCAGCCATCTCACCACTTTATCGATATTAACAATAACAATATTGATTTCAAATTTTGACACAAGGCTAGAAAGTTCAAGGGTGAATCTAAGTCGATTACATCGACCCCATTAATCAACTGGTACTTATTTTATCTACTCCGAAAGAATGAAAGGGAAAGTCAACCTCGGCAGAATTCGAACTCAGAACGTAAAGACGGACGAATTGACACTATTCATTTTACCCGACATGCTAAGGATCCTACCATTTTAATAATAATAATAATAATAATCGTTTTTAACATGGGCACAATACCTCAGAGTTTGAGGGGGTTGAGGTTATAATATCGATCCCATTATTGATCAGCGTTTCATTATATTGGTCTGTGAGAGAAGCAAAGCAAAGTTGCTCTCGGTGGAATTGAACAAAGAGTATCGAATGGAGCAATTAAATATCACAACACATTTTGACCAAAGCTCTAAAAAGTCTGCCAATCCACTGTCCTTCATTCCAATCGACAAGAAGAAGAAGAAGAAGATGAACTAGAAGAAGAAGAGTTGTAGTTCGAGTTTGGTACATATGATGAGGCTGGTCATCTCTAACATGGAAGAAAGTTACGTACTGTGTAGACCAACACAGCCTATCCACTCCTTCAGAAAACAGAAACAAAAGAAAACAAGAGAAATGTAAGCTCACTCTCAGAGTTTAGGTGAATTATGAAAGAGATCGGTATTGCCAATATTTTGTTAATCATTTAGGCTGTAGTCGGAACTGCAACACATTCCGTTAACGTAGTGTAATTGATTGAGAAGAATACAATCTTAATGCAGTATTTTAAATTGCAACAAAGGAATATGTGTCATATTATAGGGCAGAAGCGGGAGCAAACAAATATTTCCTACTACAATAAAGTTAGAAATCTTCCTATAGCGGGGCTGAGTTTTAGAAAATTATAATTTGCTCGAAGACTTAATTATAAAAATGAATTTCACTAAGATGTTACACTTAACAAATTATTAGTAATTAACATAGGTAAATAAATAACATATTTCTCCGTTAAAATCCCCAAATCTGCTACTCACTTCGGGGAATGCGCAAAGATCCCGAAACTCACAGTAACTACAGAAAGAATAAATATTGCAACATTTTGCGAGTAATTTCTTATCGTTTATAACCAAGCACAAATTAATTAAAATCTATTTCTAAATAAATCATCTCTGGGAATGATTTAGAAGCGTCTGCTAATGGATATATGATACTGTACAGTGAGGTCGATAACCCTATCAAGTGTGCATAGGTTAGGAGTATATTGCCCGAGTCTCAGTCTTCACAAAAGCAATAAACGTTTTAAAGATATTAATTTTAACATACATATATCAAACATATATACTGAACGTAAATTGAAATATAAGAATTAAACATATAAATTAAACATGAATTTAAACAAATAAATTTAAATATATGAATTTAAATGTACAAATATTGTATGCGATTCTGTATAAGAATATATTAATAATTTTCTAAAATAATTTTTATGTTATAGAAGTTGCATAAAACCGAAGAATATAACTACAAAACAGAATAATCGTTTTCATTCTAAATAGTTAGAACAATATATGTGCTCTCAATCGCTCGTAAAAAAACAAACTAGAAGGCGTACCCGGCGTTGCTCGCGTGTTTTGTTGAACATTGCAATAGCTCCGACAAAAAAGCTTAAATGCGGTCACTAAGTTTAGAAATTGCCACTAATCTAAGCAATGCTATGGCTACTGCAATTTAGTTTAAACATGGTTACTTTCCTCTCTTACTTTTCTGTATAGCCTGATTGTTAATGTATTGTACCATGTGAGATAGTGAAATTCTAGTTGGGTGGGGAGAATGGTGAGGATGAGGGGATGTGGAGAAAGGGGGTTGCGGTTTGGTTTGTAAATTGGCACCATTTTATTTGATGGTAAGCCCATTGTAAGTGTGAGGAAATATGTGATGATGAAGTACTATAAGAAATAGGTGTTAACCTATAACCCCACGGGAATAAACTAAAGTAATGTAATTAATTGTATAAGAAAGTTAATGTTATAGGATTGCTGCAAATACACATGTCATAAATGTAAGTTGAAAAAAGTCGGTGGAAGGCTGAAGGAGTAATAATGGAGAAGTGGTAAAAGGGAATTTTGCCACTTCTCCACGTAGGTATGTGTAAAATATTGTTTTAGCTCTTCCAAATAAGCTGAAGTATGATCGGTCAGTTTAAACAAGGCCACATTTCTTAACACCTAAAGATGACGAAAATGAGGGCAATTAGTTGGCATGACCTCCTTTGAGTATCCAATTTATTTTTCGGTTTTATGAGGGATTTTTGAGTAGGTTTAAATATCGTTTGTTGTAACTATGTCCAAAAGGAGTAGATGTAATGGAAAACCTGGGTAAGCGTAGCTTTAGATCATTGGAGGAAGTGTAATGTGCCGAAGTGTTGTGGTTAATCCCCCCGTTTACACGCAGACCGCGTTTATTCGCGGTTGAACAGGTCAATGCAATCGATTTTTGGGAAAATATTAATGTCATTGGGATTCTGCAAGCACACTTATCATACTTGTGAGGTTTCAAGAAAATCGGTGGAAAATTGCACGAGTAAGTGGGGAAAAGGTGGTAAAAATACTTATTTTACGCAGGTTCCACTTTTACACGGTTGAACTTTGAAACTATTTTGTACTTAAAACCTTCCCGTAAACATGAGTAATTTGCGTGTAAAGTTTGAAAAAAAAAATCGGTTTAGCGGTTTTGACACTAGAAGGTAACAGACCCACATACACACACACACACATTCTTTGTTTTAATATATTAAATAAGCAATGCTATGGCTATTGCAATTTAATTTAATCACACTTACACTCCTGATATGGTTAATTCCTTTTTTAAGGGGTTAGTGGAACATCAAACGAATTTGTTTGAGCCATATTGGCACAATCCAATATATTAAAACAAAGAATGTGTGTGTGTATGCGTGTGTGTGTGTGTGTATGTGTGTGTGTGTGTGTGTGTTTGCGTGTAAACATGAGTAATGTGTGTGTAAAGTTTGAAAAATATCGGTTTAGCGGTTTTGGCTCTAGAAGGTAACACACAAACACACACACACATCCTTTGTTTTAATACATTAGATAATCTGGAAGTGTTGATTTTAGCAATCGGAATGGGTGAAAATTATATAAAGCATGGAGAGTATAGATTGGAGGTCCCTCGGCTGCGAAGAAGACGACATCCCTTCAAGTTGGCGCCACACGCAGTTGGTTTACACGCTTAAACCAGACAAGGTGGCGAGCTTGCAGGAACATTAGGCCATAAAATGATTTATGGTAATTGTTCCGATGTTTTACTTTCTGGGTTCCGATGTTTTACTTTCTGGGTGCAAATCTTACTCAGGTCAACTTCGCTTTTATATCTTTTCGAGGCTGACAAAATTAAGTACAACGACAAGAGATTTATATTCAAAGCAGACAGAAGGAAAACAACATTGTCACTTGGAGGTACAAACCGACTGAAGAAACATCTCCCAACAACGTCACATCAACATCTCCAACAACAGTAAAACCTCCCAACAGTATCATCACTATCACAATTAAACACCACCAACCACAGAAACGGACATCATGGTAAATCTCAGCAATGTCATAAATATAAGTTTCTGAAACGGTCATTACTCAGAATGAGTTCCTTACACCCATAAATAACACCCAACACATATAAAATCATTCAGACAACTCAATATATATAAAATACTATAAAAAAAAATAACCGATGTAGGGGTATCTTCAAAGGGAATATCGATAAAACTCTTTATAAGAATAATTTATGGAAACAGCCAGCCGGAGGGATGAAATATATGGCCCCCTAAAGGAATAGAGAAATTGGTTGTTTCATACCATCTTCTTTCCGTACAATAGATTAGAGAGTGTAAATGCCTTACTCAAAATAGAGAGTGTGCATGACCTGTGGTTGTCTTGGAAGCGGCCCACCTGCTCAACGATCTCGGGTCAATAGATATAGACGTGAGAGTCTTCAGCGAGACTCGCGTTTTCGTTCTACAAGCGTGAATGCCACTTTTCGGTGAATACGAGACTTCCTTATTTCCGACTCGACCGTAATTGGGCGGCGGAACTGCAGTGCGGTTTCGGAAGGTTCTGAATCTCAAGATGCGGACCATCTTATTGAACCCAGTATGTAAGTTGTTGGTTCTGGATGTGAAGGAGTGCCTTCAGATTAGTAGCAGTTTATGCTTCGACAGAGGCAGACACACAGATTACCTCAGGGGTCTGGCTTTCCAAGGAAAATCTCTCTCTTTAGTGCTATTGGGTGAGTGGAACGCCATTTTAGATTGTGCGGACCTAGCTGATAGGAGGTGGGTGATAAATCATCGCAAATCTGCTTAGGTTTTTCCAGCTGTAAGGATCCGACTGAATTTCCCCAATGTTCCAATATGCCCATGGTTAAACCGTATCAAGTCATCTATATCATATCTAGATAGAATAATCTGTTAACCAGTAGATAAGGAAGTTATAGGTTGTCTATATTTTTAAATCACTGGCTGCACAGGAATGGATTTTTGCATTGTTTCTGCCCACTACGTATTCTGAATACGCTGTTCTCTATATTTTTTAGGGAATCAAAACCCTTCCGATCCCAGGTTTGAATCTGGGGTTTTCAGCCAATGTTAGATATTTTCCTTATGCATACCTGCTTTTTCGAGACCTACCGGTCATATAGAGACATTTTTATGAACGTGTTTGTTGGGCATTTTCTAGTCTCATTACGAACACGTTTTCCCATATGTAATAGCTTCTCCTACTGTTTCTCCACTCTTCTAAAATCTCACTGTTACCTGACTCTCTACGTTGTATTTGTTGGTTTTCTTCAAAAGAGAAAATTGCTTTAGTTCTGCTTAGGTTCTTTTTTTTCCTTTTATTTCTTTTAGCTGTCTGCATTTGTTTGCGATTATTCTTTAACGTGTATTTTTTATAGTCGTACACTAGATATTTTATAATAATTATCTAGTTAGAAAACATCCAATCATTTCACCGTTCATAATAAATATATGTAATGTCGAATTTTCTGTAATGTATTCCAAATGCAATGATTTATTTCGATACAGGAACTGTCTAGTCTTGCTAATTCCATTAGCTTTCGCTTAAGAATTTTATAACTCTAACGTATTAGTGGAACAGTAAGAGCTTTGATAATGATTACCTTTGTGTTGTGGCATTTAACTTTGTGTGACAATTAATTTAATGCAGTTATAATGTATTATTTCTTTCTAATCTGTTCTCATTCATTTTCTAAGTCTGCATTCGGTATAATTATATTATCCATGTTTTTTTTATCTAACATGGCATTACTTGTTTGTTCGTTCAAATTATTTTCCTTTTCGAGAGGGTTAGCTCCGAGCATTTTGTAAACCGAATTTAATGCTACTTACCCCACTGAATCCATGCACAGTATGTAACAGCGTTTAAAGCTCCCTTGTTTGGCATATGACTTGATTGTTCTACATACAAGAAATTGTTGATTGTCATCTCATATCACTTGTTCCGTATAGTGTCTGGATTTGTATGGGTTAAAAAGATAAATAGCTATTGGCTTAATCGTTCCAGTCCTACTTTGCAAAATTGTCCTCCAGTTATTTATGGAACGTTTGATAATCCTGATTGTAGTTAGTGATATCGTACATTTTTAATAGAATACTCTACCAAAGAACACTGTCAAAATGCTTCCGGTAATTAATCCATTGTATGCTGAAATATTTTCCCATCTTTCACTTTTTAATTATGACTTTGTTGAACAGTAACTGATCTGTGCATGCATATAAGTCCCGATAGCACCAAAATGTGTAATTTTTTTCTCATGACCATTCATGCTTTACAATAGTATTGATGTTAAGGTTGTCTAGGTTATATACATGCATGTTTTAAGTTTTGGTGTTTCTGCAGCATTTGTGTATTTAGACATCTTCTATTAGTCCGCGAACCACTGAGGTGATTTCAGTAGATCCCTTAATATTAAATGAGAAGTTTCTGGATAACATTTAGATACCTCAGCCACAAGTTATAAACGTTTTCCTTCGAAAGTACTTTCAGTTGTTCATATGACATATTGTCTAGAATTTCAGGTTTGTTCTGCTATTGCACCTGTTGTATTCGTATTCCTGTTCCTTATACTCCAAATCCATTTCTGTACTGCTGCTATAAAACATAGTTATCTTGCTATTGGTGCTAGATTAATTTCTATTTTGTTCTTGGCTAGTTCTTGGTAAAATCGTTTAGGATAGGAGTCAAACTATTTGATTTGTTCAAAGAACTGTTAGCACTATTTTAGTAACTGCAGATTCTTAGACGTTCATTGATTTGTGGTATTTATTCTTTTGTAATGTTCTACCTCTATAATGTGTTGTATTTGTGTATTTCCATTCATAATTTAATAAAATACTAAAGGACTGAGAACAACTATTCTTATATATATTTTCACTGTATGTTTGTTTTCAACGTTGCTTTTTCTATTTTACCTTTCAGTAAATTTTAGAAAGTAAACATACTCTTTTGTGAATATTATCATTGCTATATCGATTATTTGATTTTATCCTGGCGATATTGAAGCTTTACGATGGCAAAGTGTATGCTATGCTTCTTATTGTTATTTTGATATTAAATTATTTTTATCTACAGAGAAAATCCTATATTCACAGATATGACAGGAGTAAATAGACACCCTTATAATCGTTAAAATTAGATCTGAAATTATACATTCAAATTATTTATTAATTATTATAATGTGAATATCTAATATTTAGTAGACATGCCCTTTGCTTTGGTAAATGCAAGGACTCTATTAGGTATGCTACTGATCAGATATCGAGTATTATCTTGAGAAATTTCTTACAAACTTTTATGCAGTAATTTCAAAAGATCTGGGTTTGAGGATGCTTTGTTGTTCTTTTTACGAATTATTCGGTCCATTATGCCCCAGACGTGTTCAATAGGGTTCATATCTGGTGACCTGCTTAACCATGGAAGCTTTTCGATGCCATTCTATTCCAGCAAATCTTGGGTCATTTTAGCCGTGTCACAATTTATTCCATAAATAAAGAGTCTTCTTTAATCATTTCACCACAGGAGAAGATTGAAAGGAGTCCTTTCTGCAATATGGACACATATATTTATCTGAGATTATGTTTCCTTCACAATACAGCAGCTCTGATCGACTATTGTTCCAAATTTCGCTCCAGACCATCACGGAATAGCCGCTATGTTTCATTGTTGGCTGCAATCTTTACATGTCAAATTCTTGATCACAGATTCTCCAAACACACACTCGACCACTGTCAGAAAATAGAGTAAATCTGGATTCATAAGAAAATATGAGAGTGTCTAAAGGTCTGGTTGAAGAAGTGGCTTCTTTTTGCTGTTCTGCCTAAGTAGCCAAGTTTGTGGAGATACCTGACAGCTGTTTTGAGACTGACATGAACTTATTTTGCTATGTCAAAGGCCTTGCAACGATGATTATCCTCCACACTTCTCTTAAAACAGCGAAGGATCCTGTTAGAGGACCCTGGTCGACCTGGGAGAGGTGATGTGGACACCCCCCTCTCTGGTGAATTGCACAATCAGTCTATTAACTGTAGAAAACGGGATTTCTGCGATTTTACGGTACGTCTTCCTTGAGATGGATCCATAATACGGCCTCTTTGAAATTCGGGCAGTTCCAAGGTTTCTTTTGTACGAGACATGATGACACAGTCACATATAAAACCTGAAACATAAGTATGTCCATTAATAGAAAATATAAACCTTTTCAAGTTAAAATAAACATAAAACGATGTTTTATGGGGTTGTATATTTACTTCTGTCAAGTCTATGTATACGAGGTACATTCAAGATTTTTCGGTAGAGAGACTTTATTAATTTCAAAGAAGTACAACACTTTAATCTCCTTCAAAGTAGAATCCTATGACTTCAGTGCAATCGTTGTTGCGCTCCAGCTATTTTATTAAGGCCCCATGGAAGTCGTCCAAAGTGAAAATGTTCAAGTTCCTAGAAACAACCAATAGTCACGGGGAGCAAGGTCTGGAATGTAGACAGGGTGAAGGATAATGTTGATGCCCATCTCTGACAGGTATGCTCGTCACTGAGCACCCTGGGAACAAACTTTGCACAAATGTTGCGTATGCTCAGAACTTCATAAATAGTTATGTGTACAGTTATCACACCAACTCCAAATTGTATGATTATTTTTTTTATAGCCACACGACGGTATTCATCCTGAAAATGGCATATCACCCTCTACTTCTCCCACATTTCTCATCATATCTCACTGCCTTTCTACCATCCTTGAACCTCTCCTGTTAATCCATAAGACGTCTGGAGCATTTCATAAGTTTGTGAAGCGTTTTCGCCCAGTTTAACACAAAACTTTATTACATAGCGAGCCTCCAAACATCCCGACTGCATTCTGCAAACTAGTCAGCTGTGACAAGCATGGTTAACTAGGATGTGTTCAAAGTGCTGTTACAATCGTCTCCTTCAATATGGAATAACAAATTGACAAATCAGTTTATTAAATGTATAATAATGATATACTAAAATTACAAAAATTTAAAACAGTTATAACTGTCTCTCCTAAACAAAAGTCTCAAACCTTTTGGAATGCACATCTTCAACTCTTATTTTAGACCAACTTATATTCGGCATTTTCTGTGTTAGTACTCTTTACTCTCTTACTAGACCAGCGTCGTATAATTATTCCGTGGTTTTATTTGCAACCAATAAACCTTTTATTCAATTCTATTAAGTCAATCTTGAGCAAGATAAATTTTCTGTAACATCGAGTTGACCCATACCTTATTTTACATTATATACATTGGACTGATATGTGCCCTCATCTTGTATTGTTGTTAACACAACATTTCG
>JAOPUL010004744.1:115481798-115493074 GCA_027564515.1 Octopus rubescens
TTGAACTCAGAACGTAAAGCCGGAAAAATTGCCGCTAAGCATTTCTCCCGGCGCGATAACGACTCTGCCAACTCGCCACTTTCAACTATAGGCAAAAATGTCTTAAATTTGGGTGTAGAGGGTTACATCGACCACAGTACAAAACTGGTAATTATTTTATCGACCCCGGAAGGATGAAAAGCAAAGTCGACCCCGGCGAAATTTGAACTCGGAACGTAAAGACGGACTAAATGCCGCTAAGCATTTAGCCCGGCGTGCTAACGATTCTACCAGCTCGCCCTCAATAATAATAATAATAATAAGGTGATGAAGTATATAATATTCCGTAAAAAGGAGCACCTACTGCCAGAGTAACAAAATGGATGTCAGAAGAAATCAAGTGGGACTGCGGATCTGCTATATATAGATAGTAGAATATTAAACGAGTCACAAGTAAGGAAGAAGAATTTAGCTGTTGGATGGATAGATTACAGGAAGGCTTACGACAATGTCCCACACAGTTGGCTCTTGGAGTATCTGAGGAGGCTCTTTTGGGGAGAAAGCAATGAGAGTGTGGGAGGTAGAACTGGCATGTGCAAATGAATCGCTAGGCAATGTGAAAAGATGCTGGGGCTTTTTCCAGGGAGATTCGTCCTCGCCATTACTCACCGTCGTTGCATTTATCCCTTTGACAAGTATACTAAAAAATCCAGGCCTGCCTATGAGTTTAACAAATCCAAGATGAGAATAAATCACCTACTTTATATGGATGACCTCAAGGTGTATACAAAAAAATGAGACATACCTATATGACTTTGATCCAAACAGTGAGAATATTCAGTAAATATATTGGAACACAGTTTGGGATAAATAAGTGCGCAGTACTAGTTATGAAGAGAGATCGCAAGGGAAACTCTGATGGCATAAAATTACCTCAAGACAACATCATAAGATGCGGGGTACAAATATCTAGGAGTGCTGCAAGATTATAGGATAATGGAAGGAGAAATGAGAGAGGTCACTAAAGTGTACAAAAGGTGAATTAGGAAAGTGCTCGAAACAAAATTAAATGGCCAGAACATTATTATAGCCATAAATACATGGGTTATGCCAGTGTTGAAATACTCTGCTCACTTTCTAAAATGGGCACAGGCTGAGCAACAGAACTTGGATAGAAGAACTAGAAAGCTGCTCACAATGCACGACGCACTCCACCCTAAAAGCAATACTGACCGACTCTACCTACCAAGAAAGAAAAGTGGCATAGGATTACTAAACGCAGAAGATTCCTTTAGTACCACGATATTGGGTAAGAAAAGTTATATTGTGCAGAGTAAAGAAAGAATACTATCGGCAGCCAGAGATGCCCAAAATGTGACCGAAACCGTAAGAGAATTTAAAGAGAAAAGGAAGAACAACAAAACAAACAGCTAGAAAGAAATGGAATTACATGGCCAATTCATGCAACAAACCGAGAATGTTGGAAGTAAAGAACGCTGGCTCTGGCTGACAGACGAGAACTTGAAATGAAAGACAGAAACACTAATTATAACCGCTTAGGAACAAACCCTTAAAACAAATCCGATAAAGACAAAGGTCGACAAAACACAGACAGCAAAAGTAGAATCTACAGGAAAGGAAACGAAAGTATCAATCACATTTTCAGTGAGTGCAGCATATTAGACTAAACAGAGTATAAGTGCAGACATCGCTGTGTAGGCAAAATAGTGCGTTGGGATATTAGCCGAGTGTGTGGCTTCAAAACAATAGAAAAGTGGTGTGAACACGTACGAGAGGTTTTGATAGAAAATGCGAATTACAAGATATTATGCAATTTCCCCATAAATACTGACAATACTATTGAAGCAAGAAGTCCGGGTATGATCATAGAAGACAAATTCACTGGGAGGTAGCACTTCTCTTTCCATCCTCCCTTTCCCTTCCAAGTGGAACTTAGAAAAAGTCGATGAGAGCCCGGCCGAAGAGGAAGGTGTCTTTCCTCAATCCTTTCAGCCTCTCTCATGACACAACCTCTTTCGCCATAGCCACTAGATAGATGAACGCCACCTGCCCTGCCTTGTTAAAGGTGGGTGGTAGGGCGATTCCCACGATGGATTCGGCCGGTAATCGAATTCGTCTCACATGCGAAAATAGCTGTTCGACACAACTCCACAAGTCAGTAATACTCAGACACTGCACGAGTGCATGCAAAACTGTTTCGTCACTCTGCACGCATCTCGGATAGTTCTGCTTCTGTGCCTGTAGAGTTTATTTCGAACTAGGAGTGCCAGGCCAGGGATTTCTGGAAGTTATCCATGGTAGTACCGGTCCTGAAAGTCCTCCGAAATAGACCAGCTAGTTCATCCTCGATGCCCAGAGTTTCGCCGAGAACGTCATAGCTCTTACCACTAAATTTCTATATATTGCTGCCATAGAACTTCCACCGACCGTATTACTCAACTGGTAGAGAGCAGTGAGCGCCTGACGACATAATAACGGTTTCAAATTTTGGCAAAAGGCCTGCAAGTCCGATAGAGGTGATAAGTCAATTATATCGACCCCATTCTCAGTTGATAATTATTTTACTGACCCCGAAAATATGAAAGGCAAATATGACCTCGGCGGAATTTAAATTAGAATTCTGAACGTAAAGACGGACGATATATCACACTTTCCTCTTCAAATGATATTTGAAGAAATTGAGGAGAGCTTGGCTAGATAGGAAAGTGCCTGTCTTCAAGCCTTTCAGACGGGTCCACCACACCTCTTTTGCCACAGCCACTTAGCAGAGAAAGATTTACATTACTTCACTGGTAAAAGAAGGTGGTGCATCAATCTTCACTATACACTCAGCAGACAGCTGGATTCGTCTTACACGAGACAGCAGCTGCTCCACACAAGCCCACAACTCTCTAATTCACGGAAACTAAATGATTGCGTACAGGGCGGTTTCGCTCTCCTGTTGGCACTTCCATGCATGAAGAGCTTGCCTCGAACAGGCAATTCCCCCCTCCTCTTGTAGCACTGCTATGCTAAAGACTTTTGTCGATGATCTTCGACCCGAAAGTCCTCCGGAAGAAATACTCAGACTGTTCTCGTCGATACCCAGAGTCAATCTTAGGCCATCGTCGCTCATACTCTCAACTAGCCCCCTATATAAATATCGTCAATGAGATGAGCCGCGGAAAGTCGTGTCGCACGAAGGACGCCCACACCAGTTCACCCTTATTTTGGTCGCTGTCGTTCATACCATCGCAGTGATTTAGATATTTCTGCAGGTGCGTCAGCCTCAACGCGTGGCGCCGCATCCTCAAAGACAGCACCCCCCGACCACCACGGAGTGGGCGTTGATAGTAGATGGATTTTCTGACCAGCCGAACCTGACCCTTCCATGAGAATTGAAAAAGCAAGCGCTCCAATCCGGTCAGAGCTTTCTGGGGACAATGTACGACGATTAGGCGGTAGTACACTACCGAGGCGATATATGCATTCGCTACTTCTGCCCGACCTTTCAGAGACAGCTTCCTTTCTGCCCATTTCTGGGTGAGCTTGGTCACTCTGGTCATGACCTTTACACAGTTCCTATCTACCTGGAGATTTCGTATGAACTAGACTCAGAGCACTTTCACCGGAAATCGCTGCTAGTCGACATAGACTTGCTTCTCCAAGAGCCTAATTGTAAACCTACTGATTTGTTCTGATTTATGAGTGCTCCTGTACAGGCCTGATATTCTTTCAGTAAAGTGTCGATCGTTTCTATATCCGAAGAATCCGACACCATGCAGATACAGTTCTTCTGTGGCCTAGTTCCAGCGGGATTCCCCTCAAATTTTCCATGTTTCGCAGTAAGGGTGCTAATACCAAAACATAAAAGCAGGGAGAGGGGGCATTATTGGCGAACCGAACGTTCAATACTGAAAGGTTCCGAGCGGTGGCCATTTAATTTGAAGACAGAGAGCAGATGCCACTATACATTGTGGTGATCCAGCCTCTGAAGACCGACAGCTTTTAAAACAGACACCAGATAGCGATGGTTCACCCAGTCAAAAGCTTTAGACTGATCCAAATTGATCAGTGCCCCTCCAAAGCCAGATCTATTCCCGACCCGTTCAACGATGTATCGCATGAGGTTGAGGTTTTCGATTGGTAAAGCTACCGAGGGTTGCAAGAGGTTTGTGCATCCATGACTACACTGCCGACCGCAAGCGCCAGCCTCTTGGCGAGCACCTTAGCTAAAATCTTTAACTCAGTGATTAGTAGAGTTATGGGCCTGAAGTTTTCAATCATGTCCCCCCTTGTTACAAGCACTATAACTACCACCGTTGAAAAGTGGTCTAGCCACTGTGTGGTGGTTGTGTAGGTGTTGGTGTGTTGGTGGTATTGATAGGTAGGCTGATAGTGGTAGTGGTCGTAGCAGTTTAGGTAATGGTGCACAATGAACATTCTCACCATTACTACTACTACTACTACTACTACTACTACTACTAATACTACTACTACTACAACCAATGCAAATTATATTACTAACGGAACTACAACTACTACTACTATAACTACTGATACTACTACTAATGCCAGAAATATTGTACAGCTGCTAGTAGTAGTAGTAGTAGTAGTAGTAGTAGTAGTAGTAGTAGTAGTAGCAGCAGCAGCAGCAGCAGCAACAGCAGCAGCAGCAACAGCAGCAGCGGCTCGTTGATGCTGGTTGAGGCAAACTTAGTTGTATAATACAATAGCAGTAAAAATTCGTATCTGCTAAATTTAATCGGTGGAAGTGAGTTTTTTCTTCGTTTTTGAATGTTATTGATTTTTTTTCTCTTGTAGAATGTATAGCTTAGGTAACATCAATGACTCTTGATTCTGAAAAATCGGTAAGAGGTACTTGTCACTAACATAGTATCATCGGAAAAGATTACATGATATCTGTTGTGGTGACGAACGATAACACTCCTGTGTGATTGACAATAGACTGACCGGACTCTTATAAATGTGACCACGTATAAATCGCCCTGAAGAGGGTGATTAGAGTAAAATCGATAACGTTTCGCAAAATGTCGGCAATAGAAAGATATAGATTAGAAGGAGTTAGTTAGAAATGACTCTAGAAGGTGTCAGGTGGTGTTATGAAGGCGTTTGGAGTCACGCAGTTTGAAGTAATTATATTTGTGCGTCGTGTGAATATATATGTTCGCTCCGCTTCATTAATTACTTATTCTAATATAGCAGGACACAAAAATATCAATAGAGAATATTGAAATTCGTACATATAACGACAACGATCTAAGCAAAAATGTTCAATAGAAAATATAGTGTTGTGTTTGTATGCGTCAGCATTCACACTTGAACAAGGACAAGAATAAGAATGCAAAGTTTGCAGGCAAAAGCAACACTAGTATCTCATCTTTCGAGAGTGTTGTGATCAAGAAAGTAATACTGATCATGGGTCAGCTGCCACAACGAAAATATGAAAGTGTTATATCACAAAAACAGTCTATCTTGATTCTCGGAGAAAGGGCAAGAGGGATAGTAATATATTTTGTGTTTTTGAAGACCATGGGAGAAACCTCTATATGCTCTACACAAAGTATTTAAAGTATAACATGTGTGATGTTTTGCATGATGTATACACCATCGACTGAGTCAGAAACTTCCAAGGTGTGATCCAGGCCTGAAAAACAAAGACCACAATACAAGAACAAGGTGAGGTATAGCTCCACTACCCTTCTTATAGCAAGGAACCGCGACATGTGGAGATATGAAACACAAAGGTTAAAGTCATTCACATTGTACGGGCCTTCACCGTTAGTTCGTCATCTCATTTATGACATTATGCGGGCTGCTGGTAAGCACGAAAAGATGAAAGGTAAAGTTGACCTCAGTGGTTTTGAACTCGGAGTGAAATGAGTCGGAACAAATTCAGCGCGCGGCATTCATTCACACGCTGCAACGATTCTGCCAATTCGCTTATAAACATGAGGGTGTGTATGTGTATGTGTGTGTGTGTGTGTGTGTGTGTATGTGTATGTGTATGTGTAGTTCACGTTTGTGTGTGTGTGTGTGCGCGCGCGAGTGAACATATGTCAAAATGAAGTAAAATATTTTAGCAGATCTGATAGTTGTTTCTTCTTTCTTTGTTTTGATTATTTCAAGTATTCCCATGTTTAGAAACCTACCCACGTCACATATTTGCTATGTTTATCCGCTTGAACAGAAGTTCTATACACGTGCAACTATATACTCTACTGACGCAGGACGTTGACATCAAAATGTTTTCTATTATTAAACGATAACTCGATTGGAGAAATAAGCAATGAAACTTGGCTCACTGATATTGCTGACATAATAATCGATTGACAGTACTGAATGGTGGATTTCAAGTGGCAAAATACAGTGCTGTAGCAAAGGTTTTGTGAAACTCAAATACATTATTTGAAAGACAAAACAAAAAGAGAAAAAGTAAACAAGCGACACGAATCCATAACAACATCTGAGAGAAGGTCATACTTACCGCCAAAAATTCAGTGATGTAATTAAATTAGAAGAATTTCTGAAGCCGAATGAGATTTAATCTTCCGGATATTTTTCTGAACCAGGTTCCTGTAATTTGTTTACTTATGCTTCCAAGCTAATTACTTAATAATATATTATACTGCATCTTCATACATCATAGTAGAAATCATTACATGATCGATCTTCATTTAAATGTGCATGGATAGTAACGTGATTTTGTCAAAAGCTTTCTTTTTGGCTACATAGCTTCCTAACACCTTGGGGAGATGTTTTCCCAGATGATTTTCTATGAATAGTTGTTTGTAACTATTTCGTTACATACGTACTGCGTAGATATTTACCCACATATGTATACACAGTGATTGTATGTGTATATCTAAATTAAATCAATCATTATCTCGCAATTGGAAAGTTTAATCTATTATAACTTAGGAAGAATTCGCCGATTATTTCTGTTGCAACGTAAATGCAGTTCGAGCTCTATATACATTCAACAATCTTAATTTATTTTAAATAAGCGTATCAAATGAACGTGTTATACGCTTGAGTTCAAACCTTAGTACAGATAAACTTACTGCTTCAGTACGCTATATGTAATACAGAGATTACTTAGCTCAGACATCCCACTTGTATATTAATTCCTCCATCAAATTTCCTAGTCAAAGTTAACATGTTCATCTAACAGATTTCCTAACAAAGCTATCATGCTTATCTAGCTATTCACAATTATAGAAATATTCAAATCTTAGGGGAATGTAATATTTAGTGCTCTATCATCATATATTACTTTTGTAAATGGCATGAAAGAACATTCTAGCAACAGGAATAATTGTAACCTTGAAAAGATTTCAGAAATAAATGTTCGATGGATGACAAGTAAAATGTTTTAGTAAATATTCAAATATGAGTTAGAAGGAGCTCGCGGGATATAAACAATATTGGACGAACACACGCAAGGTGTGTGTGTTTCTAGTTCGTGGGTCGGCTACGATTTTAGGCCTGTGAGAACATATTCTCAACTCTGCGCCTGGTTTTAAAAAGAACCTATGTGAATAGCCAAGCGAGATAACTCACACCAGCCACGCTATGGAGTAGTAGACATCGGGTATTTCGTCATTTTTGTGACTTGTGAGTACTACATACCAGGGGGCGAAAGATGATGTAAGTCAAATCACTGTCCATGACTATATGTATATTGGTGTAAACACCATCTGCTGCTATGTTCCAACGTTTCATACCACGGAAAATATTCAAATATGAGTTAGAAGCAGCTCCCCGGATATAAACAATATTGAACGCACATACGCAAGGTGTGTGTGTTTCTATTTCTTAGATGTTTTTACTCAAGTCTACATATAGTCATGGACACTGATTTAACTTGCATCAGGTCTCGCCCTCTAGTAGTTGAGAATATGTTCTCACATGCCTAAAGTCGCAGCCGACTCACGAACTAGAAACACCTACACCTTGAGTATGTGCGTTCAATATTGTTTATATTCTGCGAGCTGCTTCTAAATCCTATTTGAATATTTTCCGTGATATGAAACGTTGGGACATACCAGTTTTTACACCAATATACATATAGTCATGGGCTGGGCATTGATTTAACTTACATCAGGTCTCGCCCCGTGGTAGGAAGTATTGACAAGTCACAAGAATGACGAAACATTCGACGTCTACTACTCCCGAGTGAGGTTGGTTTGAGTTATCTCGCTTGTCTATTTACATAGTTTTTTTTTAAACCAGGCACATGGTTGAGAATATGTTCTCACATGCCTAAAATGGCAGCCGACCCACGAACTAGAAACACACACACCATGCTTGTGTGTGTATGTTCAATATTGTTTGTATAAATAAGTGTTTTTATTATATATATTAGCTAATGCGTATTGTTGTCTTCTGTATATGACATATGATAATATATTCGAATCTGAGCACTAAACGGATAACCAAATATTTGTAAGATAATATATGTACTCCATCAGAGTGCATATATTGTCAAGTACTAAACTATGAAAATCTTAGTCGACACTGGCTGAATTTGAGCTAAACGCAGTTCGAGACTAAAATATGTAAGTTATTTTCTCGGCCTTCTAATGTTTATGTCAACCATCAAATAATATCTAAGAACTATCAAAACTGCATGATATTCCAGTGAAAAAGATATAATTTTCAAGTGGATTCGTCTTATAGAAGAAGACGATACTCATCTTCCAGAAATACATATTGATGTAAACAAAGAGATATATACAGTTTATTCTTCTTAGGTTGTTGCCATGCACAATAGGGAAAGTAAAATACGATGATAGTGAGGAGGAGGTGGAGGAGCATGAGGAGCATGAGGAGCATGAGGAGGAGCATGAGGAGCATGAGGAGGAGCATGAGGAGCATGAGGAGCATGAGGAGGAGGAGGAGAGGGAGTAAAAGAGAGGGGAATATTAGGAAGAAAGAGAAAATGATCGATGGTTTGGAAAAAGATGACGTCTACGATGCAGCTTGTTACGATGGAAATGCCCACGATATTACATATTCGTACAAAAATGCAATACACTCAAATTCCTCCCAGATGGATAATGTTAGTTCAAATGTTATATATCACCAAATCTTCCACTCCTATTAAAAGTATTATCATCACCAACAACTTCAGTCTAACCGTCAGCATCAGCAACATCAACAATATCCACTATACCTCCTGAGACTGTAACCAAGATTGATGATACGACGAATACGAAAGATAACATCAGCATAATAATAATAATACTAATAATAATAATCCTTTCTATACTGGGCACGAAGGCCTGAAATTTTGGGGGAGGGGAGTAGTCGATTATATCGACCCCCCAGTTCGTAACTGGTACTCAATTTATCGACCCCGGAAGGATGAAAGGTAAAGTCGACCCCTGCGGCATTTGAACTCAGAAGGTAAAGTCGGAAAAATTGCCGCTAAGCATTTCTCCCGGCGCTAACGACTCTGCCAGCTCGCCGAATCCTCTCTACTATAGGCATAAGGCCTGAAATTTTGGTAGAGGGGAGGGTGGCTGGTCGTGTACATCGATCCCAGTACTCAACTGGTACTTATTTATTCGATCCCGAAAGGATGAAAGGCAAAGTCGACCTCGGCGGAATTTTTGAACTCAGGACGTAAAGACGGACGAAATACCGCTAAGCATTTTGTCCGTCATGCCAACGATTCTGCCAGTTCGCCGCCTTCTTACATAGTCAAAAGGACTGAAGCCTGGAGAAGGGTGTTAGTCGAAATCATCGACTGGTACTTTATTTTAGCAATCCCGGAAGGATAAAAGGAAAAGTTGACGTGGGCGGGATTTGAACTCAGAGCGTAGAGAGCCGGAGCAAATATAGCAAAGTAGTTTTTCCGATGTTCTCACGATTCTATCAGCTAGCCAGAGTACCACATGAGAAGACATAACAAAGACAAATCATTTAGGACCAATCGATGAATATACAGATTTGGGATTACTCTGGGTGCCAAGAGTGAGTGTCTACGGCTACCTATTGAGAATAGGCTCATTCATTTGAGCCATGCTCGTCATTCCTACACGCCTTTCAGAAAGTTTACTTGTGCAGCACCCCCTTCTCCACCCTTACCTCCCTTTCCTAGAGGAACATGAAGTGTCTGGCCCTAGCCGTTTCTGCCGCGTCAACCACAGCCTCTTTCTCTATAGTCACCAGACAAGAAAACTGATCGCTCTTCTCAGCCAAAAGAAGGAGGCAAGGTGATCTTTGTGATGAACTCGGCTGATAGCCAGAACTGATAGCCAACAACAGCTGTTCGACAAACTCCGTAAGTTAGCTATGCTTTGACACTGAACAGGTCCGTACAGAACAGTTTTGTTGTTCTGCGCGCAATCAGACAAGCCCAGTTGCGGCACGATGGTCTCCTACTTCAGTAATTTCGCAGTGTGTATACTTCAGTGGTGCTTATATCAACAATATTCTGTCAATACCGGATGATACAACTACTAATATAAACAACCCATTCTGTGACGTAAATATGATTGAAATTGCCGACAATTATTGCATAAGGCGAGCTCAGACATTATCGCATCCATACTTTCCATTAGGAGTTCATTTCTACGTAATTACTTATATTTTAGTTACACTAGAACACAGGTTCTAGAGTAACAATAAGTTTTTATACTCTAAATTCTTGCAATTTTAAATTTTAAGTGATTGCATTTTTTACAATTGCTTACAATCCTGTTATTAGTGTTAATTTATTAACGGTTATGAAAAAAGCTCGAAGCGCTCTGAACATTTTTTCTTCTCTGTGGTTAGCATAATTTACTTGGATCAAAAAGAGGTCAAGATTAATGCCCTAATGTGCCTATCCCACAAAGAAAATAACAGTAAATCTCCGGTGTTTACCTTTGTAAAATCTTCTAAATATTTCCCATGGGTTATTTTTAACTCCCGGTTACGATTCATTGCTCAATAATGTGAATGTATATGTTCTAAAATGACCATCTCGTCTTGGTTGATAACTTCCAATAAGTGATTTTGACGGCGTTCCCCTCTTGACAAGCGACCTCTTACATGCACTCTCGTTAATAAGACAAAAAGATGTTATTTAAATAAATTCAAATATATGATTCAAATGACAAATATGAAAACAACTTTGTATTTCCTGCTAATTTTTAGTGTTACTATACTGTTTAACTTTCTGTAGCAATTGAATATTGATCAATATAATAATATCGTTATTAATTACCGAAAGAAATATTGAAATATACAAACAGGAATATCGGTAATCAAAAATATCTATATAG
>JAOPUL010004744.1:115529055-115541045 GCA_027564515.1 Octopus rubescens
TCTCTCTCTCTCTCTCTCTCTCTCTCTCTCTCTCTCTCTCTCTCTCTCTCTCTCTCTCTCTCTCTCTCTCTCTGAATCAGCTTCATTGCCTCCTGAGAAAGGTTGTGGAAGGGTAATCACAGTGTTCCTTTCTTCAGAAGTGGAGAAGAAGTATGTGTTAGGGTTAGCAATATTTCCTCATATTAAAGTGGATATGCTAATGGAACCGTTCAACGACAGAATTGTGTGCAACACAGTGCAGAAAATAAATCTTTAAAAGAAGAATATGTAAAATGAGGTAAGGTCTTTTTATAAAGTTGGAGACGTATAAATTTAAGGGAAAATATGATGTCAGTAAAGAAAATTTTAGTCGCTACTATGAACATTTTTTAAACTTACAGTGATAATCATGATCAGAAATGGCAGCAATGGATTTTAGTACCATGAGATGGTTAACATATTGACTCTGAAGAGAACTGTTTGTGAATAAATACATTTAACCAAAGGAAATGTGCCTGATAAGATTATTTCCATATAAGATTGCATTTTCAAAAATAAAGGTTATAATTTGAAAAAGATATATAATACACGTATAATATATGATATAATATAATATAATATAATATGATATAATATAATATAATATAATATGATATAATATAATATGGTATAATATGGTATGATATAAATATGATACAATATAATATGATATAATATGATATAATACAATATAATTTGATACAATATAATATAATATGATATAATATAATAGGATATAATATGATATACTATAATATAATATAATATAATATAATATAATAGGATATAATATGATATAATATAATATAAAATAATATATGCTATTTTATTACATATTTGATATATTTTATTCCTGTCTCTATCTCTGTACGAAGTTAGCTATAGGTGAGAAACTTTTTCATAGTGTCGACTGCATTTTCTGTTACTAACATCCTGTTTCAGGTTTAGTTCCCAAAATTTAGCCCCCCCCTCCCCCAGGCCCCGAAATTTAATGAATGCTCCATCATATTACATAAGATTTGGTTTTAGACACACACACACACACGCGCGCGCGCGCGCGTCTATGAGTCTATTCTAGAAATGGTCTTCTTTACACAATCCTACTTAGCCTCATTCATCTCTCTTCTTAATCCATTTTGGCACCAGCCACTGCTTTTTCTATATCGTTTTCTAACTCTTGAACTTTATATATCTATGCCTTGTCATTTGTCTTAATTCCTATCTCTCTTCCTTTTTATTATGACCTTATATTCTCTGCCTATCTTCTTTTAAGCTCACCTCTCTGTACCCATCTTGCCAATACCAGTACATCATTACGTCATATTAAAGTTCTATCTCATTCTTTCTCCGATGATGGAATAGATCGCAAGTATAATATTCCATTCTATACTGGGCACGAAGGCCTGGAATTTTGGGGTAGGGGAGTAGTCGATGTTATCGACCACAGTTCGTAACTGGTACTCACTTTATCGACCCCGGAAGGATGAAAGGCAAGTCGACCCAATAATAATAATAATAATAACGAATCACCACTGTGCAGAATGTGTGGAAAGGTTGGAGAAACCACAAGCCACATTGTATGTGAATGTAGCACTCTGGCACAGCGGAAGTACAAGAGACGACAGAACAATGTTGCTCGAATTGCACATTGGTATATATGCAGAAATACACCTTAGAACGAGCGGACAAGTGGTATGAACACCAGCCAGTAGCTTTAATAGAAAAGGATATGTACAGCAGGGATATAGTTGTATAATTCGAGATCTCAAAGTGTGCGTTGCTCACTTTGCAGCGGGGAAAAAGAGGAGATTGTAGGGGCATAGAACTGCCAAAGGGGAGGCCCAGATGATGGTGGGTATAAGTACCTTGGGATCCTGGACCTGGGTAATATCTTACACAGAAAAATGAAACACAAGATAACCACTACATATTTCAAGTACCTCAAACTTCTTCTCTTGAAGTCAAAACTCAATGCAAGGAAACTTGTGTCTGCTATCGAAATATGGGCTGTTGTTGTGTTCTGCTATAGTACATCTATTCTGAAATGGACACGAGCAGAGATTGACCAACTCAATCGCAATACCCGAAATACGATGACAATGCATGGTGCCCTCCACGCTAATACGAACGTACACAGGCTGTACATAAAGAGGTGTAAAGGCGGACGTGGGCATGATTAGCGTACGGGCGTGCACCGACAGTGAAAGAGTATTTGGTAAACAGCGAACAAGACCTGCTACAGTATGTTGCTATTGCAAGATGATTTACGAACAATGGAGTTGAGAGTGCTAATTGATTCCGTTCACGGATAGCCAACGAGAGAGAAGAGACACTTCTCTGCATGGAATTATATGATCAGTTCCACCGTGAAACTAACAACTTAAAAAACCAAGAAGCATCATGGAGGTGTCCCAGAAAGATGACCTAAAAATGCCGACATAAAGCCTAATCGGCGCTGCCTAGGACCAGGCATTGAACACCAACTCAGTGAGAAGGGATATTTACCACACAACTACAACGAACCTCTGCATAATGTGTGGGAAATAGGTCGAAAGCCTGGCTCACATTGTTGGTGCTTGTGAAAGTCTTGCACAGAAAGAGTACAAGCGGAGACACGACAAGGTAGCCCAAAACCTGCACTGGCTACTACGCCGAAGCTACGGATATAAGGTAACAGGTGATCGGTACTAACATACACCGGAAAAGGTAATGGACGAAAGCGGGAAGGCAAAAATCCTCTGGGACTTTGACTTTCAGACAAATAGGGTGTTAGAGCACCGAAGACCAGATATAGCAACCTGGCAGTACTAGCAGATCAAAATAGTATCATGAAAGAATGAGATAAGTTTGATAAATATGGAGACCTGAAAATTGAGTTTGCCAAAATGTGGCAGCTGCGAAATTCATACATAAAGTTTGTCCCTGTTATCATCGGAGCATTGGGTTCAATACCACCGAACCTGACAAAGAATCTGGAGACGTTAGAAATACCATATAATCTTGGTGTATTGCAAAGATCGGCATTATTTGGAAGTGCATGTTTACTGCGTAAAGTACTATCTGCCTTAGGTCATTGTTGTGACTTGACAGACAGTACAAAGCCCCCGGTACACGCAATATCATCTACAATATCACAATATTATGTACTGTGCGACATCTTCATGATAATAGTATCACTTTGGTATGGAGCTGGAATCATAAAAGAAAGAACTGATGTGCATGGATTCGAAGACAAAGAAATTACTGACAGTGCATGCAGCATTCCATCCCAAGAATGACACTCCTACGTTGTACTTGTATAGAAGAAAGGCTGGGAGTGGTTTGATCGGTTGCTAGGATTGTGTTCGAGCAGAGGAAAAAAGCTTTGCGTGGTATGTATAAAATGCCGTTAAACCATTGCTGGAACGTGTGAAGAAGTCCGGTATTATCAAAATTGACAATAGTATAAGGGAAGAAAATCTTGGAGAGAAAAAGAACACAAAAAATAAAGAAATAGCATAGAAGGAAAAAAACGTACAGCTGCACAAATCGTCGATCAACGAATATTGAACGGGTACATAAGCAAAGATTTAGTCCATCTTCCTATTTATTTAGACGTATCTTAAACATTACTTGAATAGCTTAACATAGAATGAGTATAATATTTGAACGTACAGCTACACTAATAACTTAGGATGTTATTCATATTCCTCGATGACATAGTTCAATGGAAAACGATGCTTCTACTATCATTCATCTTTCATGCTCACCTCTATAGAATTCAACGTGAATTAGCGTTCAACCGACTGCCTTAACTAACTGATTGGGAGCTATGAGCACGTGGCAACACAGCAGATACAAGATGTGCTTTCTACGCGTACCAAATCTTGACTACAACTCAGTGAAAAAGTTGATCCGTTGAAAGAATGCCAACTCACATTTCAGCAATGTTTCCATAAGTCACGGGTTCGAAAGGTCTTTTATGTTTCATCAGTGTGTTCGCATATATTGAAAAAGCACGCCTGTTGTTCCTGAGATTCCAAATATATTTTCATTTCTGCTCTTTTTCCTAGAGAAACTGACCATACTGGTCGTGAAAACGTTCCAGTTCACACTAAAAATATTTCCCTCACTATTCTCAGCTTCATCTGCTGTTTCAGCTTGGTCCTCTATACAGCCTTTTTCCCTATAACAATCCATCTTTAACCATCCTAAATCCTGTGCACAGATGTTTGAAATGAACCGGATCCCAACGTCATGATTCTAGGTCAATTGACAAACAATATACAACAGGAATTTCCAGTGTTGAAATAAAATTTCCTTCTACCTCAGTAAATGTTATTTGGATTTACTGCAATAAAGACACACGAGGCATTCTTGACGGTGTGGATACATGATCATGAAAATGAGTGGTGATCATGGTAATCTATAGATAATTTTTTGTCCTGATTATCCTACAGATGATTCTGTATAATGTAGCGATACATCCTCTAAAAACTGGCTGCATATAAATTCACCGACAGGATTGGTTCTCAGTCAACTTTGTCAAGCGCTTTCAACCACTTCCATTTTGGATATACAGTATTAATAGTTAAAAGTAAATATATCTTAAGTGAACCTTTGTTTAATTTAGCCCAGAGCCCCACCAAAGCTAGATTTACTTTGGGTTTTCAATATGGTATTTCATATGAAGTTATTCTTTTTGATATATTGTTATGTAATTGTGCTACTTTGGGTAGGTCCAATGTTATTACTGATGACACCCGCCAAATTCTAGCTGCTACTATTAATTGTGCATTTATCTAAAATATAAAATATGTTCTTTTTAACAGAGTGTTTCCTCAACAGTGCGACTGTCCTTCTGTTCCAACAACTAAAAGTTCTCCCAAACTGGGGTTCACTTTTGGTACACATCAGCCAAAACAAAAGCTAAAACAAAAGTCTGATATTCTATTCAAGTAATTAATATATCCGTAGTGCTGACCGGTCAACCCTAGTAATTTGCTCTCGCATGGAATTTCATTAGTACCCTTGTTGCAGATATTGTTACATACCCTTCCCACCAATCTGTTTCCTTTACTAACATTTCAATGCAGGCTTTGTTCTCCACTATCTTCAGTTAAAATTCCCATCAAATATTTTACTAATTGCGAAAATCCATCTCATAAATTTGTTTCCAGTATATGCCTTTGTTTTCCTGAGCCTATTGAGGAGCTATCGTATTCTCTTGCCAAGGAGCATGCATCCAAAATCAAACAACTCACCCTTCGAGATTAGCGTTGAAAAAATGGCAAGAGTCACTCTAACTACAGGTGTGTTGGTGGTGATCTTTCTAATAAACCTTTTCTTGTCTTTCTTTCTAATAACTCTCTATTTACTTTCCTAATAACTCCCTGTTTAATCTACAATTTTCTGTCATGAGCACACTATAAAACCCACTGATTGATGCAATGATCTAAACTTTGGCTGATGTAAGTTAATCAGGATTATTTTGAAATCTGCCTAGACTTACAGCTCTAGTCTGTATATCACCAAGGGTGGTGGTGTCTCCTGGAATCGTATAATTGTATGCATGATCAAAATTTAGCGCCTCGACGGAAGTTTAAAATATGCGCCAAACAGTTCCCTCCTCTGAGAGATTGCTCTCCAGTTCACACAATTTGGAATTCCCAGTCGCTGTCATTTGTAGTACACCTTGCCTAATACAGGAGTGAATCTCATAGGGATGTCTAAATCTTTCTAATATGAACTACTAATGCAAACTTATCGTCTATATAGTTAACTACACGAAATAGTGGATAACATACAATATTTCTATCCACTAATAAAAAAAAAATTGTTTGAGAATATTTAAAAAGCTTTCGGTTAGTCACACACAACCTCTGCGGGAACCTAACACGCGATCATAGTAACCTACCAACATTAATACAAGAAATAACTCGAAGATAGCTTTCAAGCTCTAAAGATGTCTGACGTCCGACCATCTCCGAATCAACGCCTTGATTGCTTTTCATACCGAATCTTCCATCTGGTTCTGGAAAGTTTTCTCTTACCTCAGATGAGAATTACATTTCGTAATCTTCCAGGTGTGCAAGTGTCTGCATACAGGAAAATCTAGCGTAGCTGATGGATACCATATCTAACTCAAGTAACACGGCCATTCGGTAGGTAACCGGACTAGCAGAATTACTCACCGCTACGTATATTTACACATCCTTCCTTCATTAAAGTTATATATGAAACTGAGTGAGACGAGGAAACGAGCATCAACCCGGCACTTAATTTCTAACAGGCACAATACATATACGAGTAATTCGATTATTATGTTCCGTAGGAAATTCATACGTATTGTCATAAGATACTTATTAATCTTAAATATATAACGGTTGTAGTTTAATCTGTAGCCTTTCTTTTTGAGTTCCTACTTTCCCCTTCTCCATAGTGTGTTTGAGTGAGAAGTGTCCCGGGAAAGGGTGTTATTCAGCCTCGTTTCTGTAGCCTGGGATACTGGTAGATATATTCTCTCTGACGGTGGAGGATAGAAATAAATTTCATTTCTAATATAGGCCCAGGGTCTAAAATTTTGAGTGAAGAGTATAGTTGATTAACATCAACCACTTCCATTCCTGACTGGTATTTATGTTAGCGACTCTGAAAAGATGAATGGTAGTATTGTCCATGGCGGCAAGCAAAATCAAAACTACAAACTGTGATACTATACACACACGGCTTCTTATGCAACAGACCCTTAATGCTGCCAATCCACCGCCTGCATGATAACAACGATATTGATTCCTAACAGAGAGAAAGCCTCAATGCTGGAGAACTGGTTAGTACTTATCGGCAATAATAACCAAAATTTGCTCCGTTTTTTCTCTTTTTTTCTTTTTGTTATTTGCTTAATGTTTTTACACTTCTTGTGACTGTTCCAGATATTTTTGTTATTGTCACTTTATTGTTTATTTGCTTCATTTTATTATAAACTTTTGTTGGTTTCTTTGATGACAGATGAACTTGAAGCTGCTCTTGACGACGCTATTGAAAAATTTAGATTTTCTGCCACTCCTTCACGATGATAACCACTACCAATTCCACTAGTCTCACATACCCACTCTTTCAAGCCTTTCCAAGGGAAGAATAACTAAATTAGAACCCAGGTGTGTTCATGATTTCAAATCTTTTCCATCTATAATGAAATATCTTTTTCATTAACACACCACAATAACACTATTCATCTATTCATATTCTGCTTTAAAACGGACTTCAATGAGACACAAAAGTGAGACTAACTGATTTTTCATTAAAGGTTTCTTCAGCCTTTAAAAAATTGTCTTCATTTCGTTGCGTTGTCTCTTTTTATTCCTTCTTCCCCACATTCGACGACTCCAAATTAAACATGAAGAAAAAATAATACAACATAGAAACCCAAAAGAAACGATTAAAAACGCGTTTAATGCGGTAGCACCCAACAACAACAATGACTCCACATAGGATACAATATGCAGTATCATGACCTGCTAGAAATAGTAGACAAATAATCTCAAGTGATACTTTGTTGGCTTTCAATGGAAAAAAACATATGCAAAACAGGAAAAATAACTAAAATGCTATTTCTCATATTTGTTATTTACCCGGGCTGATATGACTGTTAAACTTTTAAAATATTCCCAGATCATGAACTGATTGTAACTCAGGTCTGGCAAAACCCGCTTATCCTGTGTATTTTCTGATTGGTATCTATTTGTGAGCTGAAGTCACAAATAGAAAATTAAAAATGTTCAACCTTGAACTGCATTTTTTTCTTCAGTCCACTTGTATATTGCATCGGGTCCTTGGCGTTACCATTAGGATTCATTACTGACTCTGATACTTTTTATCATCAGCATTGCCGGGGAGAGTGGCTGACCGTGTGTATAGGAGCATTAAGGGAGCCACCACAAACAGTACAGAACCAAGCACAGTTCCTTGAGGGACTCCGGTATGAATTGATGTCTTCTCAATTGATATCTCTTTGATATTACTCTCTCTCTCTCCCCCTCTCTCTCTTCCTCATCCTTTCCCTTTCAAAGAGAGTGCTTTTGGCTGCAATTATCTGACTACTATATTTTAAATTTCATGTACCTGCTCTCCTAGTTTTCCAATTATGCCGAAATACCGCAGATTGGGACATAGTCCGTAAACCACATTTAAATGATTGAGCTGTTGTTTCAGTAGCCAATCATAATGCTGTAGTAGCTTTTTGAGGTATCTCTTTCCTGGAGGGAAGCCGTGTTGCATGTCAGTGATTAAGTCATTTACTGCTAGGAATGTCATCAGCTTTCTTTTGATTGATTGTGCATTCTATCATTCTATCACTTTGCAGATGTGTGAAATCAGCGAGATAAGCCTGTAATTTCTATCATCTGCTCTGTTTTCTCCTTTATGGCTAGGGCATATTGTACCTCTTGAATTTTTCGAAAGTTTACGACATACGACTAAGTTCTAGAGAAATATCTGCAGGGGTTTTGCCAATGTTTTCTTGCATATCTTTTAAAGAATCACTGAAAAATCAGCATGGTCAGTTGTTGATTTCATGTTCATCTTATCAATCTATGATATTCACATCTTCCTCATTTATATCTATGTAATCGATGGCTTCCTCTTACCGTTGTAGAGATGTGGCGTTGAAGCACTTCTTTTCAAGCTTATTTATTTGCATATCTCCCAATGGCCCCATCTTTTAACACACCGTAACGGATTAGTTTCTAAATTTATAGAAGCCTGTGGCGTTCAATTTCTTATTTTATATTGCACTCGTTTCTCTTTCTTCCTTCCCTTTTTCATGGAATAATTTGAGTTTGTTTTTTTATCTCTGAAAGAGCTTTTGTACGTGAGACGCTTCGCTGTCATTTACTTGCTTATTTAACAGATTCAAAAGTAATTTTTTCGTCTCATAATGACTTTCCACTTTTTTGAAATGATGTTTTTGTTTCTATCAGTACTTCCCTCTGAGACAAATCTAATGCATATGGGTTGCATTATCGACATGTCATTGTCTTGCATAATAAGACTTTGGAACAAATGTTGTTTCGGCATCTCTTCTTAAACTGATTTCCAGTCAGATTTGTAGAAGTTCAGACTGGATAGGATTTGGGTGCCTTTCGTGTGAAATATATCTTCGATTTGTTAGATAACATCGTTGGTCTGAGAAAATCGTTGCCGTCCACCTTCACATTGTAACTGAATTCCAAGTTATTAGTAAAGCACATGTCCAAGATGTCATTACTCCTGGTCCCGTACAGTATTGTTATGAACATAATTGTAGTGAAATCAAGTACATATCCTGCTTGATTTCGTTCATAGCGTGACATTCCTAGGACAATGTTGCATTCAGGCTATTTAATATTGAGGAACCTGGAAGACGCCCAACAGAAGTGCATTGATGTATTAATCTCGTTTCCTTAGTACTTCTTTTATCATTGTATGTCTTTCCACAAATTTACCAATGCGACGATACAATGTAAGTTATATAATATACATACACACATTTGATATATGTTATATATCAAAATATTGTCATTTATTCCCACATTCACATTACTGGAAATCCTTATGAGAGCAAAAAATGAAATCTTAAACATAAAACATTACCTCAAAGCCATAATTAACTGCTGAATAATCATCAAATACATAAAATTTGAAAACATTGTTTGGAAAATACGAAGCCTACAGAGGACATCATACGTTGCCGACCTAGACATTACACAACACAGTTTTAGATATGTATAAAAAGACAGGACCACCACGACTGAAGCTCCTTTGACCATGGATCAACTCGAGATCAGAGATGACCAGGGCTAAACAACAGCAGTATGATATACTGGAAATTTCTAGATGACATAGGAAAACTCTTCTTAAAACCTTCAAGAATGAACGAAATTATCTGAGGTGACTCATCACAAATCTCATTTGGGACCATTATCAATAAATTTGATTTATTATTTTCCCTTTCTTGTCTTGTGAGATGAAGAGCATTTCTATCTTTTATCTTAGTACCGATCGGTAACCGACTAACAGACAAGCGTGGAATTTCTGTGATATGGTCTTATATAATAACATAAAATCAACTAACAAGCAATGAAAATTTAACAAGTCCGCGTGATGGAAGCAGCAGAGAAACGCCTTCAAACACGCACTACTTTCTTCAAAAACAAAACAAAAAAGAACTTATTAGATAAAGCTGTTGTAGATACTTCTAAAAAGCAAGATGGTTATACCTGAAATGCTTTTGGTTATAGTTCTGTTTTATCGCAGTTCTTCCGGGCTGAAATAAAAGCATAAAGTTTACACATGCCTACAACAAAAGTAGTGTTTTGGATACTAAATTGTAGAAGATAAGTGTGATATAAATTCCACTGCAAGTATAACATATTTCATTTATAAAAATGAAAATAATCTATCACCCTGTATTAGTCATTACAACATCGTCACAAACTCTGAGTATAACCTAGTTTGACCTGATAAAGATAGCAGCTAAAATACCATCAAATCACACCCAACCGACTCAAATGAGAAAACAAATCTAATTGGATGGTGCAATTCTAGATAAACAATATCTAAAAAGGCCATAACTAGAAAGTCTTTGATCATTGTTTTGTTCGATCGTAGTTGACCTTGACTCAAACAATGATAAATGCCTAGAGAATGTATGAAAGTAAAGTAGTTCACAAAGTAATGTGGTAAAAATAATCTGAGAAAATGTAAGAGAACATGACAAATATATATGTTATGTCTTTTGAGAATTGTGTGGGAAATATATGTGAATACGTATAATGTAATTGTATCTTAGGACATCGATATAATTTTCAGAATGTCAGCGTCTACTTCGAGCATATGATGCAGAGTGGGAAAGAAGATATTACTTTATTTGATAAAAAAAAAAGGGCAGGACTGGTTTAAAACATTCGTTATTACAATACCTGCTATACTTAAACTTTAGGCATGGGAACAAGAAGAAGCTAATAACATAAGGACATCATGGAGGAAAATGTAATTATATAGTCGCTAAAGGAGAGGATGTAATATTAGTATTGATTGTATATTTAGAATATACAAGTTTGATAGAATTTAAAATTAAATACTACCCCACAAAAAAACTAAATAGAAAACTTCAGGTTTCAATGTCGAAAATGGATATTAGAAATGTAAGGTAAATGCATGATGGCCATTAGGCCCCAAGAATATTAGTTGCAATTCGTTTACATAGACCATGATGTTCCAAATAATATCTAAATAACGATAATGATGGTAGCAGTAATAATAAGAGTAATAATAGTAATAACAACAACAGCAATAATAATAATTATCATTATCTTCATCATCATCATCATCATCATCATTATCAGGATAATGAAGTCAACAGTTTAAATTCATAAAGACAAAGAGCCCAGCAGCAGCAGCTTTAGCAACAGCAGTCAGCTGCAATCATGATGGAGGCAACAACCTCAGAAAAAGAAATAACTAGAGAAAACTGAAAATGCAGATTCTGCATATTTACAGAAGCTGCAAAATGCAGAAACTGCAAATTGCATAAGCTGCAATAGAATAGCAATACTGTAATAATAGTTCTGGCAAGATTGCAATTTCTGCTCTGGCAACTACAGCAGCTCTAACATTAGCTTCCCTGCAATAACAGGAGATGCACCCCTAACAAATTGCAATAGCGTCTAAGGTCATAGACCTTAGATGCTGTTGCAATTACTGTAGTTATAGAAGCAGAGTAGGAAAAAGGAAGAATAAAGAGGAGGAAGAGGAGTTAACTTTGTGGTTGTAGTAATCGTAGAAATAGCTATAATATTATTAGCAGAAGTGGTAGTAGTAATAGTAAATGTAGTGGAGGTGGTAGTAGAAGAGGTAATAATAATTCACATTTGGTTCATTTTGGTAGTAGTAGTAGTAGTAGTAGTAGTAGTAGTAGTAGTAGTAGTAGTAGTAGTAGTAGTAGTAGTAGTAGT
>JAOPUL010004744.1:115621454-115632247 GCA_027564515.1 Octopus rubescens
CTGAGCATTTCGATGCAGCTTTCCCAGCGAATGACTTTGCCGATGCTGCCGCCTCAAGCAACAGGGCATTGTCGATGTTGGACCTGACCGCTTCTTTGCCACAGGACTCAGCATGGCCTTCGAACTTTCGAATGCTTCGGATATATATATATATATATATATATATATATACATACATACATACATACATACACATACATATTCATATACACCTATGCATGTGCATACATATACATATGTGTGTGAATGCGCGTATGTTTGTTTACATTTCTTTAGATCAATGAAATCAGTAAAGTATGTTATCCTTTATTTGGAAAAGAAAATAAGTGCTTGTATCAGAAAGGACAAGCATGGAAAAATGAACTAAAACAAAAGAAAAAAAAATGAAAGCATTTAAATAAAAATGTTGAGGATCCAGTTGAATCAGGTATTTAAATGGTTTATCACCAGGTGTAGTCAGGGACTACGTATGGGTGTACAGGAGTGTATACTGACAACTATGCATTTACCTTAGTAAATGAGGGTATGCTTCTCCAGCTATGTCACAACTACAAATTCTGGCATATGCATATGTAGATAGAACCACAGGGCACAAGGTTACAAATCTGTGAGTGCTTGTGTGTGTATATGTAAGTGAATATATATGCACATGCATGTATTTTAGAATATATATATAGTCTGCATATGTGGATATATACATATGGATTTGTAGTGTGTAACTTCATGTATGTATTGATGTGTATAGATATACCTTTTATATATAGTAGTGTGTGCGTGCGTTTCTGTGTGAAAGTGTTTACATATATATTTTGTCTTACTGCTTTAATGCCTGTCTATTCCTTACAAAGGGCCAGTGTGATTTATCAGGCGGCTATTATCAGAATTTGATGTCTTTTTAATGTTGGTGAGGTCCTGCACCCCCACCCCCACCAGGTCCCATCCCTTCCCCTTTCACCATCCTCCCCTCTACCCATTTCTCTCATTCTAGAATCCACCCAACCCCACCTCGGACTTCCACTTCTGACTGATTGAAGTAAGAAATTTGGTGCCTCACTCTGCTGGTTGTTTTGTGAGGTCATTTTTAAATGATGTCGATTTTGTGAGAAATTGTATCAGTAATTTTTCTCTCTTCTTTTTCTTGTTATTCACCCTATGAAAATAGTTTTTTTGCATGATGTAACTCTTCTGTTCATCAATAAAAGACTTGTCTGAAACAGCTGTAGTGAACCAAAACCCATCTGTGTTATTATTTTTATATATATATACTCGTTCACATAACATGTATATATATGTTATGTGGACAATAATATTTTGAAAATGAAAGTGTTTAATATTTAATTTCATATATATATTTATAAGTGTGTGTATGTGAAATTGATAAACTAAATACAATTTATGATATAAATTTCCAGCATCTTCACAGCAAAACCCTTGAATGGTATCACCTGCTTTTAGCACCTCTGACTATCACCCACTCCCACTCCGTTTGTTGTTTTACTCTTCTTTCCCTAGTGTGCCAGATGGGACACACATTGCGTTTTATTATAAGGAAGATATATGACAGGCTTCTTTCACTTTCCGTCTACCAAATCCATTAACAGGACTCTGGTTAGCCTGAAGCTTTAGTGAAAGACACTAGCCCAAGGTACCACCATGTGGTTGGGAAACAAACTTCTTACTACACAGCCACGCTCTTTTCTAAGAAACAGTAGATACTCAGTTATGATAGCATTATTAACCTTTACAAGGGCATATCTATTTTTAAACATAACCCCGTCTACCAACAAATATATAAATCTGAGCACTTTGGAAAGAATAAGATTATGTTGAAGATCTTAAACAAGGTTGATATGCTTAGAATTGCCTCCTTTATTTGCCAATGAAAATTAAATATTTTCATTGCATAATGTAATTTTTATCTTTTTAAAATATTCCAACCATTTAAAATGGTTTTACCTATTTAACTACACAATTTATTGTTTGTTTTTTCTTTAGCTATTAGTGACAGAAGCAGCCATTGTAAAAAATATTAATTAGCACATATCTTTGAGAATGCTGCAGTCAACATCCTGAGAAATCATCTCGTGTAGACAACAAGTGCTAAAAAGCAGAGATTATATTAGTTGACAAAATTTCATCAGCACCAGGGGATGACACTGTTGCATCACACATTAGGTTGAATGTGCTAACTAATATTTGTTACAAAGGCTACTTCTATTGCTAATAGCTAATTTATACACAGCCTACCAGCTTTTTGTGACATCACCGACTGTTTAGCCAGTGTTTAACTAGATCGATTTGATTGACTTTTCAATCTGGCCTTTGGCATTTGGTTGCCTGTTGCTAATGATCCTTAATTTACGGTGAAACCACGATACAACAGTGCCATCCACTGACAAAATTCTGTGCTTTTTAGCATTCGTCTACATAAGATGACTTCTCAAGACGTTTACTGCAGTCTATGGCATTCTAAGCAACACATCCAAGTTAGGTTGGATGTGCTGGTTAATGCATTTTTTTTTTTTTTTTTTTACTTTTCATTTTTAGCCACTACTTTTGTCCACCCACAAGAAAATGATCTGCTAATTCCACTTCAGTTACTGGGCCTCCTTAGTTACACTCTTCCATATTTCATTACAAAAATCATTTTGAGTGAACCTTTTTGTTAACATGAGCTAGATTCTTAAATTTAGCCCAGCCAATTTGAACCTCAAGAAAATATACGTCTCCTGGCTTTTGTTTCAACATTAACAAGTTACAGAGGTAAACTCTAGCCTCCAGGCTATAATATTGATCTGTATTAAATGTAGCCACACTTTTAAAAAAAGACACATCTGTGGCCTTCAGTAGGCTTTCTTCTTACTCCCATGTTGTCAATTCTGAAACATATTGATGTTATAAAAATTAGACATTTTTCCAAGTTGAAGCAAATGACATCTCTAACAAGGAATTATCATTACCAACAACAATACCACTTTAATATCTTGCTTTTTTTCAATTATATCCTGTGTTATCTCAAACATATTGCTTTAATTTGTTTATGCTTGCTCATGTAATTTTCGCATCACTATTTTGATAAACACAGTAAAGTCAATGCTTCACTGAGGAAGTCTAATAAGAATGAAACGTGTTCAGAATAGCCTCCCATAGTTACTAAAAGAATATTAGTCATTAAACTAATGCTGTCTTTTCTTTGCTGCATAATTATTTCAAACTTGATTATTGATGTATTAAATATACTAACACAATAATTCATAACCTGAGTGGTAACCCCTACTTTTGAGCACTGTGGGCTCATGAGGGAATGGCAAATATAAGGGCAGGGAGAAGGCTATGGAGATGCTGAGTATGTAAAGGAATTGATTTTTCTTAGAAGTTATTTAAACCAGGTGTAATAATTGTATTTTAAAGACATTTAAAAAAAAAAAATTTTGTCAGGACTAGAATATGAGCAAAATATTGTTACATCAAGTGAGCAGAAACATAACTGATGATGTGCCAAGATCAAATATAATTTCTTTATACAAATCCTTATCATTAGAAAATTCCATCAAAAAAATTAACATGGGGTTAGGAGACCCTAATCCACATAAATATCTAAAAAGAAGCATGTGCTTGACAGGATAATATAAGAAAATAGCTACTAAACCACTGATCAAAATTGATTTCTGTTTGATTAAAATAATGAAGAGAAGGTGTTTGTAAAATATTATTCAGTCAAATAGAGACCTGAAAGTTGAAACCACTGTGCCAACACAAACTTAGCTATTGTTTTTCATAATGATGGTATCTGAGTAAATTAACCTCAGTCATTTATTCTTTAGGTTAAAATTGCATTGCAATATCAGTCGCATGCGCACGCGTGTGTGTATGTGTGTGGTTACTGTGACAAGCAGTCCTCACTAAAACTACACAGTAACAATTACGGTATTTCTGTCTAATGAAATTTTACGCCACTTTGATATTGACATTTTTCTGTGTTATTTACTGTTTTAATTTACTTTAAAAACAACACCAGTGAACGGGTGGGTGAGCAAACGAAAGAGTGTGTGTGAGAGAATGTATCCTTGTGTTTGTCTTTTGTTGTTGAAGATGACCAAGACTAAAGATTAGCTTGTATATTTGGTTTGATCTGGTAGATATGTTACACACACACACAGGATGTCTCATAATGATGGGACACATTCAACACAAGTAAATTAGACTGGAACAAGTATATTTATAAAAGGAAAGTGTATAATATATAACCACGGTCACCAGTCCTATCATTATGAAACACCATGAATATAGGGTGATGAGTAAAAATGTCACATGTTAAAAAGTGTGCAGTGTATGGTCAAACTAATTAAGTATGGCTGGTGTGTGTGCATTTTAAGTAGGGCCCTTCAACATTAGTTGCAGAAAATATCGTTCACTCATTTCGGAGTGGTTAACAATTGTTTCTCCCATTTTTCCAAATCTGCATCTTTATGATTGACGTGCAGTGTCACCTGAATCTTCGCATGGATCATTGGAAAACTTTGGGAGCCAAAAGCCTAATTTCGACCCAGATGGATGTGATTATCTGCATTTGTATGCTAGCTTGTTCGAATGCTTATCATCCACAAGCGAACGGCCCCGTAGGATGACGGAATCGTTTAATTAGCTAATAGACAAGGTGAAATAGGAATGCTGAGAAAAAGTCAGACATACATGTTGTTTATGCAGGTCAAGGCAGCATGCAAGCAAGTGGATGTGGGATGAGAATAAAAAAAATTTATGACCCAGGTGAATGTGATGATCTGCATTTGCATGCCGGCTTGTTTGGATGCTTATCACCCGCAAGTGAACACCCCTGCTAGCCACCATGGACTGGCCACAATAATTGTGGTTTTAAGTATATATAAATGGTCTGAGAAAGAGAGCTTCTAAATTTTGCAATTCCTTGAAAATTCTACTGCTAATAATGACAGTAGTAAGTGAGGGCGGCGAGCTGGCAGAGTCGTTACCGCGCCGGGAGAAATGCTTAGCAGCAATTTTTCTGACTTTACGCTCTGAGTTCAAATGCCGCAGGGGTCGACTTTGCCTTTCATCGTTCCGGGGTCGATAAAGTGAGTACCAGTTACGAACTGGGGTCGATAAAATCGACTATTCCCCTTCCCCCAAATTTCGTGCCTTCGTGGCCAGTATAAAAAGGATTATTATTAAGGCCTTCGTGCCCAGTATAGAAAGGATTATATTATATATATCTAGTCTAGTCTAGTCTAGTGGTGGTCTGCCCTTGAACAGGTCCTGTGCATGTTAACCTTCTCCAGCAAGACCTGTGAGGGCCCGTACCCTCCTCTGTCGCCATTAAGTAGACAACTGGAACTAAGGCTATCCATGACTAGACTTTGGATGAATACGGGAATGGTTTTTCGTTGCCTTCTCCAGGTAAGTGGGATTTGAACTCAGAATGTAGAGAACCAGATGATACATTGTAAAGCATTTCTGCCAATGTGCCAATAATTTTGGCACTCTCCCACCCACTAGAGCCATGTGAAATAAAATGTTTTGCTTAAGAACACAACATGACATCTAGCCTAAGAATCAAACCCATGATCTAGCAATTATGAGTGCAATACCCTGACCACTTTCATATGAAAACCCTAGGACTTTTCCTTTCTTGTCTCGGTAATATTCCCTTATTCATCATATTTATTACAATAATAATGAAATCATAATTAAGCAGTGGATTTGCAGAATTGTCAGAGCATCAAAGAAAATACTTTGCACATTTGTCCCACCTCTCTACTCTGAGTTCAAACCCTGTCAAGGTCAATTTTGCCTTTCGTTCTTCTGGGATCAATAAGATAATGTACCACGCAAGAACTGGGGACAATTTAACTAATTCACTTCTCCTCCAAATTTCTGATATTGGGCCTGTATTAGAAACAATTATTATTCCACTATTTTATTTCTGCACTACTAAGTTCTACAAATATGTATTTACACTGACAACATTGCTGTTTTCTCTATATTATATTATATATATATATATATTATATATATAATATGTATTATATATCTTTATATATCTGTATAATTTCTCTCATATATTTTTATGTAATTCTTTTTTATCATTCCCAAGGCAACTGTTATTATGAGGATTGTTTCTGCTTTCAATGCCTACATTCTAGATATCTCTATTTCTAGAGTTTATATCTGGATTATTTTCCTATTTCTTCCAACTATATGCTGATTTCTATAGAAATTGATACATCATTTCCTTTTCCCTGATGGCCTTTGACAATACTGTTGAGGTGATTTACCTTTGACTTACCTTAATCCCCTTGTCTCCGTAAATTGGCATATTCCATTGTAAGGTCACTTTGCCATTTTCTGAGGTCTTTTATAATGTGTTTATATCCCCTCTCTTCTGCAGATATTACATAATTGTGACATAGTTTGTTGTGTATGAAACTGCCAACCCTGATGCTTCTGTTTATATATTCTGTTTTGGCTAGGATTGGACAACTGGAAATTACGTGATTGATTATTTCTTTCTAGGCTCTACATATATTCTCCAGTTAATTTATGCGCATTACTTCATTAAGTTTTTGGAGATTGCTGGTGAAAAGGCTGTGGTCTTGAATTACAATCAAATCTCTTTGAGTCCTGAGATTTTGATTAGTGCTGCAATTTTTCTTTAGCCTGTTCTGCTTTGCCTAGACTGATTCGGTAATGGCCATGTAGGAGCTTTTTTTACACTAATTTAGCATGACATTTTATAGTTTTTTTTTTATCTATTTATCTTTTCTTAATTTTTGTTATTGCTTCTTCACCTTTCTCCAAGATTTCTTATACTTCAATCTCATTTTATGCTAGCTTCCCTTAAGACAGAAAACAGCATTTTGTCTTTTGCTCATATTTTGCAACTATTTCTATTAATTTTTTCCCTTATTTTTCACTAAATAATTTTGTAGTTCTACAGCAGATATTTTATAATAGTTTTCTAATTGCAGATGATACTGTAGTTATTGTTTCTGTTGGTATTTTTATAAATTATTTTATTACTATTATTTTGCTGTTTTTACTGTTGTTTAACCAGAGGTTTGATAAACATATAAAGAAAGGTATTCTAATCATTACCATCCCATGTTTTTCTATATAGAACTCCATTAGCCAGTCTGTCCTTCCTTTCTTTCTAATGGTAGAATATGATTTGAGGGACATTTAGCAGTTATTTCTATTGACCACATAAAGCAGTAGCATCTCAGAAGTTGTAAACTGCTGGACAAATTTTTCTTAGTATTGAGTTATTTTCCTTAATATTCTGACTTCAAAATCTGTCAACGTTGCTCTAAGTTACATACTAGGGTTGAACTACAAATATGCTGGGGTTCCTGTCATGAATGGTATTTATTCCATAAAAGCCAAGGGTTTGATGAATGACAAACTTAATTCAAGTAATATTTAAATTGATAAAACAAAAGTTATATGACTAAATACTGTGAAATATTTACTTGAAGACTCAATAATTTCTGACATTTTACCTCCCTCTAAACTAGTGGTCCTCAAATAGTGTGCTTCAACACATTGCTGCTCTGCAAAAGTTATGTAGGAGTTTTAAAAATATAATCTAAGGCTCTAGAAAATTCATTCAAATTCTAGAGTGTCCTGAAAATTATTCATAATTTTATTATAGAAAGAAATGATTAGTAAAACAAGGTTTGCTTTATTTTCTTTTTTTTAATTTGCAACTTTAAAACAGTAATTTGTTTTGTTACTTTTAACTTTCCATTTTATAGGGAGTTCCAACATTTATGACCTTATATGGTTTGTTTATTCTATCCTCTATAACTATATCTGATCTGGTTTCAATAGTATGGTCAGTCTTCAAGGAAAAGTCCCATAAGATTCTGTAATCCTCATTCTCAATCACTGTCTCTGGTTCATGTTCGTGTTTCTTTTTTTTTTTGTTATTTCAAAACCACATACTTGGCTAACATCCCAAAGCACTATTTTACCTACATAACCAACCATACCTGCACTTATACTTCTTTTGTATTAGCTTAATGCACTCACTCAATAGATGATTGATACTTTTGTCTCCATACTGGCAGTCTGACTGAGTTTTGTTGATCTTTGCCTTTATCAGATTCAACCTAAAGGCTTGTTTCTGAGTGACTATAATTAGAGCTTCAGTTTCTTGTTTCGGGTTCTATCCATCAGCCATAGCCAGAATTCTTTACTTCCAACATCCTTGGTCTGTTGCATGAATTAGCCATGTAATTCTATTTCTGTCCATCTGCTTATTCTGTTATTATTCCTTCACTTCTTAAATGTTCCTACTGATTCAGTAACTTTTTAGTAATCTCTCTTCATTCTGCACAACATAATCTTTCAACCCCAATATCACAGTACTAATGGTGTCTTTTGTATTTAGTAATCCACTACTACCATCCTATCTTGGTAGATAGAGTCTGCTGTTGTTACTTTTGAGGTGAAGTGTATTATGCATTTTGAGCAGAACTCTAGTTCTTCTATCTAAGCTCAACCTTTATCCATTTCAGAAAGGGAGCAGAATACCTCAATACTGGCCTGGCAGGTGTATTTATTGCTTCAATAATATTCCCTCCATTTGATTTTGTTTCAAGAACCTTCCTAATCTAATTCTCTTGAACTCTTGTATTCTTTAGAGATTTTCTCTCTCATTTTTCCTTCTATTATCCTATCATCTTGCAACACCCCTAGGTGTTTGTATTCCTCATTTCTACTTTGATCTAATGATGTTGACTTGTGATAATTTTATGCCATCAGAGTTTCTCTCCCAGCCACTTCATAATTAGCACTGTACACTTATTTACCCCAAGCTGTATTCCAATAGCCCTGCTGAATACTCTTACTGTTTGGCAGACCTGGATTTTCTCAGTATACTTGTCAGAGCAAGTCTCCTTAGAAAATGCCTGTCTATTTTCACATTGCCTAGAGATTCATTTGCTCATGTCAGTTCTACTTCCCACACTTTTCGAAAAGTTGTTTACCTTCTCATTGATTCCAAGTTTTCTCAGGTACTTCAAGAACTAGCAGTGTGGAACATTGTCATAAGCCTTCTTGTTATCTATCCAGCCAACAGCTAAACTCATCTTTCTTACATGTATCTTATTCAATATCCTACTATCTATATAGAGCAGATCAGCAGTCATTATCATCCCTTTGATGTCCAGGTGGGGTTAAAACATGAATGCATCATTGCCCCTGTACTGTTTAACATTTACCTGGTGGCTGTAACCCTTCTTTCCAGGAGACAGTTCACCAAAGAAAATGGAATTTATATCAGGTACCATTATGATGGCAGCATCTTTAACACTTGCCACTTGAAAGCCACATCAAAAACCCTTTCAACCATAGCATACAGGTTTCAGTATGCGGACGATTCAGATGCACCAGCTCATACCTCCGCCTCTCTTCAACACATGAAGAACTCAATGAACAGAGCCTTTTCTCGACTCAGTCTTCAAGTGAATCATCGAAAAACTGAAATTCTCCAATAAACCTTCCCATACTCACCTCCCCCTCAGCCCATCCTTATTGATGATGCTTCTCTACTGCAGGTGGACTCATTCTGTTATCTTGGAAGCACAATCTCTAATACTGGACCCATTGATGAGGAGATTCTCTGTCGGATCAACTTAGCCTCTACATCTTTCGAAAGATTCAGCGAATGAGTCTTTCAGAACAACAACCTTTGAGCAAGTACAAAAATCTACGTTTATTGAGCTATCTGTGTATCCACCCTCCTGAGTGCTGGACTCTTTACTGATACCAGATCAGGCAACTGAAAGCATTCCAAATCAGATTACACCAAAGTATTTTTGATTTCACATGGCCTCATACCAAAATCCTTCTGAGGGCTGAGATCTATAGCATTGAGGACTGCATCCTTCATCGTCTTCTCCACTGGACTAGCCATGTGATTTGGATGCCAGGTAACCAGCACTCAAAGATAGTCCTCTTCAGTGAGATTGAGACTAGATGTATGCATCATGGACGTTCAAAACTTCATTTTCATTATCATCTCAAGTGGTCTATCATTTTATGCAACATCCTTCGCAATCGGTTGGAATCCCTGACTGTTAATTGGAAGGTATGGAGACCTGTGTGTGATGCTGGAAGGGAGCACTTTGAAACCAAATGCAAGAGACTGCATGAAGAGAGGAGGAGACTTCATCATCAACCTCCTGTGGCTATTGTTCAGGGTCACTTTCAGTGCCCTCAGTGCCACACGATCTGCCTATCTCATATTGGTCCTGTCAGCCATGTTCACTGCCCATGAGAAACAATGTGCTGGAGGCAGAGGTGGATGAATGTCTTGAATCAACACTGTTCTCACCTTTGATGAGCTGTCATAAGCAAGTAAGCAAGCAAGCATCATTATCATCATTATTATTGTTATTATTATTAAAAAGGCGGCAAGCTGGCAGAATGGTTAGCACGCCGGGTAAAATGCTTAATAGCATTTAGTCCGTCTCTACATTCTGAGTTCAAATTCTGCCAGGGCTGACTTTGCCTTTCATCCTTCCGGTTTCAATAAAATAAGTACCAGTTGAATACTGAGGTCAATGTAATTGACTTACCTCCTCCCCCAAAATTGCTGGCAATGTGCCTAAATCTGAAACTATTATTATTATTATTTAAAAATTTAAAATGCGGTGAGCTGGCAGAATGATTAGCATGCCAAGCAAAATGCTTAGTGGCATTTAGTCCGTCTCTACATTCTGAGTTCAAATTCTGCCGGGGTCGACTTTGCCTTTCATCCTTCCGGGGTCGAT
>JAOPUL010004744.1:116215333-116226490 GCA_027564515.1 Octopus rubescens
TGTATGTATGTATGTATGTATGTATGTATGTATGTATGTATGTATGTATATATGTATGCATGTATGTATGTATGTATTTATGTATGTATGTATGTATGTATCTATATATTTATGTATAGGAGCACTGCGTGTGCACAGATACGTACACATATACATATAAACATACATATGCATCAATGTACCTATTAAGACATATACAAATATGTGTATAAATGCAGAGTCAGCCATCTATACATACGAACGTCTGTATACATACACATATATATGTGTTTGTGTGTGTATATACATATACATATACATATAATTACATGCATCTATGTAAATATCTAAAAAACATAGAAGTAGTTCCTTAGAGTTTCGCATATCTAAGCACAGGCGCGAGTGTGCATAAGGATAGAAATAAACGTGTGCGTGTGGCAAAGATATAAAAGTGCAGATGGTTAAGGAAATACGTGTATGTGTGTAGCGGGGCCTGAAGTAGGGATACATATATAATCATACAGACTCAGTTATGCATTTACATAGAGAGACCAACACGCACTTTGATAGATCGATAGTTGATGTATCCGGAACGTAGAACCTTACATCATTTGGTGAAACAGTAGAATGGATATATATATATATAGGAGGGTTGTAATTTTAGGGACAGATGCAAACACACGAACTTACACAACATTTGAATGCGTTTGGGAATGTAGTGGATGGGACTTTCGTGTGATGCTTGTATGGGCAATTAGGATGAGCTAATTAAGCAAACGTTTATTGCTCTCTGCTTGAAGTGTTAATTCTAAATTTAATCATCCTTCATGAGGATTTCTATATATTATAGCTCTGTTGTTTACTAATATTTTCCTCCTAGGTTTTACTGGGTGTTATGGAATGCAGTTTAATGCAAATGTTCCTTGTTGGCAATGCAAGGGTGTGTGTGTGTGGAAGAATATCGTTTCCAATAGAGTCGTTAAGTTTACAGCTTTCGTATTTGTAAAGCATATTGGCCATAAGTAGCTTATTTGCGTGTTTACAGTTTTGTGACTCACTTTGATATGATTTTAAATCTTATTATTTTTGTGTTATATCATTTATAGCTAATTTATAGTTTTGTGCCAGCACATTTATGAGATTTTTGGTAATGGGTTTATCTATAGTATATATATGATTTATGTGATACACACTATGTGAAGCGTGGGTATTTCAATAGGATATATGTCTAATATATTTACTGCGCATATATATTTGTGTTTATATTGTTCTATGACTCGGTGTAGTAGTTTGAATATCTGCTGTTGAGTAGTGTTCGTTTTATTCTGTAAATTTCCATATTTAGTGATACGTATGAGGAGAATTATCGACATGTTCTCTTCTCAGTAGTGACTTTATCACTGACATATCACATCAGTGTAGGCATCACTGTTTACGTATAAGTATTGACATTGATCCATGTCTTTGGAACCGAGGTACGCGATGTATCTGTTATTTTCTATGGTAATGTTTACATTTAATAAGGAATCTTTGCATTGCTAGAAGTTTTAATTCTACTGTTCTACATATTGAATTCGAGTACAGAATTGTTCCTAAGACTCCATTTGATTTCTCGACAATATCTCGTTTGTGCGTTACGACAATAGATTCGTATATTGTATACTCATACAATGTCACCATTTTCTTCACTATCGTGATCACAGAAAACAACTCGCAAGAGAAACCAGAGGGGAAACGTAGGACTACTCCATATTGTTCCTTACATAACGTACTTTGAGAATAGCAATTAAATTTTCTTCCATCACGATGCACTAGATAAAGAAATATATGGAATAAAACAAACGCTTAACAACCGGTAAGTAGAAATACATCAGAACACAAAACCTATTAAAATACACAAACCACATATAAAATGTATTACATGAACCAAATACATACTTAATAAAGTTAGGTGAACACATTAAAAAAAGAAGCTCATAACAGAACACACAATGCATTTCATTAAACTATAAATTAACAGTAATAATTTACAAAACCCAGACTTCTGCACGCTCTTCATGTACTTACAGCAAGGGACGACTGAAATATATTATCTCACACAAAATGCATGAAAAATTAGATAAGTAAACGTTACTGGATATCATACTTGTAATCTGCAGTTTGCGTGAATATAGGCGATTAATGAGGCAATCAATACTCAGATGACATATAGTAATCGAATAGAAAAAAAATTAAACCTGACTGAGTACATACAAATATCATAGTAAAAAAAAATGAATTCTGGTGGCAATGTCTACACGAATCAAACTGACTCTGCAGGTCACATTACACGCCAAAATCGCTTCCCCCAGATGTGCCCATGATTGCCTACATAGAGTTTGAATTTGGATATTCTAATCTTCCTAATAAACTAGGAGGAACTCCGGAAAATATGAAAGCAACTTTGATAAAACCAGAACACAATATTTATTTATATAAATATGCACGTATCATCATCATCATCATCATCATCATCATCGTCGTCGTCGTCGTCGTCGTAGTCGGCATCATCGTCGTCGTCGTCGTCGTCGTCGTCGTCGTCGTCGTCGTCGTCGTCGTCGTCATCATCATCATCATCACCGTCGCGTAGTTCGCAGACGAACAGCATAAATCATTTGTCTCCTGAATTCCTCATCATGCATTGCTCTTGATAGATAGATGTCCTGGTAGGAGGACCCCTATGTTGCTTTCAGCGTCTTGATTCCCACATTTGTATTTGACTCACGACTTCATCCTTGCTACGAAAGCAATATCCACAGAATCTCGGTCCTTTTTCCTTTATGGTGGCGGTAACTTACGAAAGATTACCGTGGAGAACCTGGTTTGTTGTATGGGACCGACATTTAATATTAGGTGCTGCGCTCAGAGTTCTTGTGTATGCTCCGTCTCGTTTTCTTTTCAGTGCCTTATTTAGAATTTAAGTAGTGCAGCACTATAAGAGCACGGTTTCTATTATTACTCGAAAGAAGCTAATGTTAAGATCTCTGTCTAGATTCAATTTTCAAATGATGTCCGAGGTGGCTATGCTTTTTGCAGTGCAAGTTTCAGTATCCTTCTCACTTATATCAACCCACGAGCCCAGATATAAGAGAGATATATTTTGTACAACTCGTATCCGTTCATTGTTTATAGTTAGTTATCTTCTTGGTTGTAAGCCATGACTTCGTTTTGTCTTCGTACGTATCTCGGATGCACAGGACTCAACTCGCAATAAAACCAGGTGGGATTGATCTGTTGTTTCAGATATCAAAATTAAGTCATCAGCATATTCCGTATCTGAGAGAAGCACTGCAGGATGTTTCATGTTGCGAGTTTATTGTAGTTTGAAACCGACGGATTCATCATATTTTGTTGATTCTTTTATCGTATAGTCTAATGATATTATGAATTGTGTACAAGGATGTCAGAATTTCGAAGGACTCTTTGTCGTGATAGAGAAACAGTACTCTTGAAGAGGTGACTTTGTAGAGCTCTTCATTAGCCGATACCATTTTCTTAGAGATCCCGAAAGCAACCAGGATATCCATTAACTTGTATTTAGAGATATTGCCTCCAGAACTACAATATATAATCTGTCCATACCCTTTTCAATAGATAAAATATACTTTGAGGGAAATTTATTTGTTTATTTGTGAACAATCGTGTCCTTGGTTACAGGATTTAGGGGGATTTATCATCCGGTCATTATATTTCTGAATCGAGTCAAAAGCCTTTCGGAAATCTACGTATGACAGAACTGCCGGAAGCCGCATCGACTTGATACCTTCTATGAGTAGCCTTGGCGCTGTACCTGTGCTGTTGTCATTCTATTTTTCCGAAATTCATTTTGTCGCTTCCGTAGAAGCGGATCAACATGAGGTCTTATTCTATTCAGGAGAATTTTGTAGTAAATTTTCTCGGTCACCGTTGTTAATATGACTCCGCTATAGTTTCCTGTAGATTCTTAGTTATCTTTCTTCTGAAACAGTTTGATGTCTCTCTCTGTCTCTACATAATTGCTAGATCTCCCTCGTATGCTTTATTGCAAATCTGTTGGAGCTGTTCAATTAAACAGCTAGTGTTCCAAACTTCAGCCAAAATCTCATTAAGCCCTGGAGACTTGTTCTTTGATAGTAAGTTTCAGATGCTGAATACAGACGAACAAATAATATGACTACCAATAGCTAACGATTTGGCCCAATATTGACCGTATTTCATTCTTTCTATTAATACGAAGATCGCAATCATCTGCCATCCTCGATCTCAAACCATAAACACTGTCCAAATAGCGCTGCATATTCGAATAGCATCACAAATATTCGTGTGCGTTTACAAAGAAATTTCTCTCTCTCCCTCTCTCCCTCTCTCTCTTTCTCTTTCGTTTTCTACCGTGACCTGTCCCACTAAAAACAAATATTTTTATTCGATCTCGCTTGAAGTTTGTCATCTTATTTCTAGTCTCTGTACCGGTCTGAGAAGATTGGTTGTGAGAGATTATTCGACTATCTCTCGTCCTTAATAAAATCATCATAATTCTTGTCACTTACGTTTTTCACATATTGAAACTACTGACACAAATTAGGTTTCACTTGGACTTTTGAACAGGCAGTTTCCTCTCTGACTTTTGAAACATTATTGACTTCTTTCTCAACTGCAGATCCGATGTTTAACCACTCATTATAATTTCTGCCTAATCAGACAGTTCATTTCCCATTCAAGGAAATGCACTTTCGTATTTCACAGCAGCTACTGACCACAACATCTTTTATTATTTTGTCAATCCTTGTTAGTAACTATAAAAGGGTAAATACCCCATTCGGTCATGAATGACTATGGGTTTGCACCTACAAAGCTCTCCTCCAAGGTATAAGTCTGGGCAAGGTTGTTTGTGGAAGACCAGCAGTTACCCATGCGTACCAGTCTCCCCTCTCCACGCCTCCGATGCTGTCCAAGAGAAAGGCAAAGGCCGATACAGCTTGGCTTCAGTGACGTCGCAACTCATTTCTACAATTGGGTGAACTGGAGCAACGTGAAATAAAGTATCATGCTCAAGAATGCAACACATAGCTCGGTCTGGGAATCGAACTAACAACCTCACGATTGCAAGGCCGGTAACAATGTCTTAACTTTGCGATTAATGTTGGAAAATTCTCTGTGTATGCTATTTAGCTCCTCCGCGCAAACTACTCTACTCCCACCAACTTGCTTTAAATCAACAAACAATTCAGTAATAATAATAATAAATCTATTTACCTCTGTTTTATTATACACCAGAAATAATGTAGAGATATTTGAAACGTGTATACAACGTTAAAATAATACATATCATAATATCAAAATTATACATATCATATATTCGGTGCCACCAAAACCGAAGATAAGGCTTATGAAATTTACTATATACCGTAAAGCTAAAACATATTACATTCTTTTCATGGAAATAATTATATTTCTCTTGAGTATAGGGCTAATCGTCAAAGAGAAATCTTCTAGCTGATTACACCGACAGCAATACAGTAGTTATAATATTTCCTGTGGAATTATTTCCATTCAGGATATAGAAAGACGAAATTATATCCTTCCTATCTAGAAAATTAAAGATTATATAACACACAGCAATTTGGGAGATAAAAACAAGGTTAAATCATAATAAAATATTATAAATTCCAAATGAGCAATGTAATACTTTACATGAAAGTGTCAAAGCAATCCTCAACCATAACTCTCATTAATAACAACGTGTCCTAGATAATTTATTTGACATCTTTCGACTTTGTACTTTTATACGAGACCGAAAATATCTGGTATATTCTAAGAAAGCTAGACCTTCTTAAAGAAAGTCGTAATGGCATTTGTCATAACATACACTGCTGGAAACCAAAGTTGTCATATATAATAAGCTAGAAGCTTCGAGTCTTTAATCCTGTCTGGCGTCTCGCTCAAAGCGAAGAAATGTAGGTAGCAGTTTTCTCGGTTGAAGATTGTAAATGAGTCATGTTCCAACTGACAAATCCTTTACCTAATCTTGACCTAGCATTACTGAAAGGCACTACTAGGTCAAGTACTTTTGGCAGACTTTCATGATACTTGACCTGAAAGACCTCAGGAAAAGAATAAGCAAACTTCCTTTGTCGATGTCGAAAGCATTTTCACTGACAGGGAGGACGTTTCACCGACAGGGAGGACGTTTCCCCGACCACCAAGATTAGTCCACAGTAATAGGAACATAACACTAAACGAGACACCAATTATCAGACGTCTACTAACCTTATCAGTTCGTTGAACCTAACTAATCATCTTTGGGAATACATGCTCGCCACGGGATCATCTAAACATCCCACAAACAAACAAACAAAAACGGAAAGGAAGTTTAACTTATTTTGATCAGATAATTCGAATATATCTACAGATAAAATATTGATTTCAAATTTTGGCACAAGGCCAGCAATATCAGGACAGGGGTAAGTCGATTACATCGACCCCGATGTGCAACTGGTGCTTATTTTATTGACCTCGATAGGATGAAAGGAAAAGTCGGCCTCGGCGGGATTTAAACTCAGAACGTAAAGTCGGAAGAAATGCATTTTTTTTTCCAGTGTGGTAATGATTCCACCAGCACGCCGCCTTATAAACAGATAAAATATTGGTATTAGTATGTGTTAAGGCAACAGTAATTATGATACTCTTAACAGGTTCATAGAGTCTTTACTGCATCACAAGATGCTCACAGCATTGTATTTTGAAAGTGTGGTGTGATGTATGTTACTTTTTCTTTGACTTGTTACTATTTGGTTACTATTTGGTTTGTTATCTCCATTTTGTCTGTTTGTTGTGTGAAATGTGTTCTATATTGGCGATGTTATTTTGTTCGGTGATGATTTTCTAGTAGATATGTTGTACCGGAAACTCGTGTGGCGATTGTGTTGGAATGTATTGTAAGTTGTACATAATATGTGACGTGCGAGTTGAATCCTCATCATTATTATTAAATAACAAGGCGGTGAGCTGGCAGGGTCGTTACCGCGCCGGGAGAAATGCATACCAGCAATTTTTCCGAATTTACGTTCTGAGTTCAAATGTCGGCGGGGTCGACTTAGCCTTTCATGCTTTCGGGGTTCGATAAAATAAGTACCAGTTGAGTACTGGGGTCGATCGAATCGACTATCCCCATCTCCGAAAATTTCAGGCCTTTGTGCCCAATATAAAATGGATTATTAAATAACAAGGCGGCGAGCTGGCAGTATCGTTAGCACACCGGGCAAAATGCTAAGCGGCATTTTGTCCCTCTTTACGTTCTGAGTTCAAATTCCGCTGAGGTTGACTTTGCCTTTATTCCTTTCGGGGTCGATAAAATAAGAACCAGTTGAGTACTGGAATCGATGTAATCGACTTACCCCTCTCCCGAAATTGCTGGCCCTGTGCCAAAATTTGAAATCCTTATTATTAAATAGCAGTGGACAGCAGAAAAGATAGAACGACAGAATATATATCTTGTGATGTTTAATTATGTCACTTTATATTTTTCGTGTAAACCCTGACGAGGTCGACTTTGATTTTCATCCTTTCAGAATCAAGTACTAGAGTCGATATAATTAACAAGGTCTCTTCTCATAAAAGTTATGGCTTTAAACCCAAAACCAAGGCGGCGAGCTGGCAGAGTCGTTAAGGCGCCGGGAGAAATGCTTAGCGGCAATTTTTCCGACTTTACGTTCTGAGTTCAAATTCCGCCGGGGTCGACTTTGCCTTTCATCCTTCCGGGGTCGATAAAGTGAGTACCAGTTACGAACTGCGATCGGTAAAATCGACTACTTCCCTCCCCCAAAATAATTTCAGGCCTTGGTGCCTAGTGTAGAAAGTATAGAAACTTATAATAACTTTAAAAACCGAAAATAAGGTAACCAGCTGCTGGAACTGTTAGAGTGTGGGGAAAATGCTCCTGTCTTATTACGCTCTGAGTTCGAGTTCCGCCAAGATCGATTTGATTTTTTTTTTCTTTTCGAGGTCGGTAAAATAAATACCAACTGAGCACTGGGGACATTCTATAAAAGATTTATCCACTTCTTTTAAATTACTGACATTGTACCAACATTTGAAACCATTATTACTTTTTAAAATTGTGGTGCAACGTAGTGTCATAAGTAAGAGAATGTTGGCTAGACGCTTTACGGCAACAAGATTAGTTATATGTTCTACACTTAAGTCTTCTGGGATTGATATTGCTATTCATCTAATTTCTACGAAATCCCACAAAATTACAGTGGTTAAAATACTGGACCCCTCATTGAAAAAAAAAGTATTAGAGAAAATTTGTGCTCTCCTTATCTATTACTAATGAAAAGACAAAATACAAAACATGTTTCTTCCTCCCTCCTCTATTAGACATTTGAATTACATCCCACCAAGGTAGATAAGATAAGTACCAGATAATTTAATGTATATACTAATTCAATTGTATATACTATAATATACTTCTACTTCAAGTGTGTGGTTTTGTGTCAATGGGAGTAACAGTAATTATAAATCTAGAAAAAAATAATATGTTTTTATTCATTCATGTTAGTTTTACTCATTCATATAGTAACATTTATTAAATAAATTATACAGCTTCCAACAATTGGATTGTGGGGCCTATGAAACACATCAGTAGAATTGCTACTACTACTACTACTACTACTACTACTACTACTACTACTACTACTACTACTAATACTACTACTACTATGCACCTACTCCTAATTGCTGGGCGTTCACACGATTATAAAAACAGTTAAGTGGTGGCATGAACTTAATGGCAAACATCAGTGTCAGTGCAGGTACAGCATATAAACGTCAATGGTGTTCTCTAAACTAATGCAATTGGTACTGCAAAGGACAATATAAAATAACATATAATTGCTCTCAAAGCCTTAATGAATAAACTTGTTGGTGTATATGCTAAATGCATCCTTTCAATTCAACTCCGTTATTTTTTTTTTTTTCAATTTTTTACGTGTTCACGAGAAGATATCTCATTTTTCTCTATTTCTCTCTTTTCGCGCACGCAGGCAAACACACACACATACACATACACATACACACACATACACATACACACACACACACATATATATATATATAGGTGTGTGTGTGTGTGTGTGTGCATCTCGCGTTACGTCTATCGCAGCTTTCAGTATGTATCATGCGTTACGTCTATCTCAGCTTACGGAAACTATAGTGTATGACCCCTATTTTCGGAGCACCGTTTGGAATTATGCCCTTACAGAAACTCATATAAATTTTAGTAATTTAAATACTTTCACTTTATTCCTACCAAAATGGCTACTTCTCAGTGTTTTAGAGAAGATGCAGGTATAGTTTATAATTATAAAACTATACCAGGCGGCGAGTTGGCAGAATCGTTAGCGCGCCGGGAGAAATGCTTAGCGCCAATTTTTCCAACTTTACGTTCAGAGTTCAAATGCCGCTAGGGTCGACTTTACCTTTCATCCTTCCGGGGTCGATAAAGTGAGTACTAGTTACAAACAGGGGTCGATATGATCGACTACTCGCCTCCCCCAAAATTTCGGGCCTTCGTGCCCAGTATAGAACGGATATTAGACAACTCTTGAGACAGAGAGAAATTTCTCTCTGTCCAAAGAGTTGTCTAATATGACTTGCCTTACCTGTCGGTATGCAGTTACAGTCGTTATTGGATAATGAAACATTTGTAATGTATAATAAATACAAAATACCATCCATTTTCATTTACTATTGTACATACACACATATATATATATAATATATATATATATAGGGAATATGGAAACACAGGTTGTCAAGTAATATTTATATTAAACCAACAAATTGTTTCGTTTTGCCAATCAATATGGACTTATAAATAATAACAAAAATCCATAATTTGATTAAAGGCAAAACTTTTTAAAGGAAATATATAATATAAAGAGTGAGTTTACACTCACCTTAGAGTACATACATAATAAGCAGTGACGTACTCGAATGGATTCCAGGAAAGCGATCGTTAGCATAGGAACACATGGAAGTGAAAATAACTGTTGACCAATCGGCTGGCAGATCGAATATTTAAAGTTGGGGAAGTAACAAGTGAAGGAGCATAACGAAATAAAGAGGGGGGAGGGGGTTGTGATGTTAAGGAAAAATATATACCATATTATATTATACTATATTTATTTATAAAAAAGTAACAGATATATTTTCCCCCCAATAATAATAATAATAATTACTTCTTCAAAGGGTCATTTAATCAATTGCAGGGAGACACTTTTAAATAGTGGAAGTGAATACCTTGATAGGCCAGTTGATTTGTGAAAGAAAATATATATGTATATGTGTATATATATATGTGTGTGTGTGTATGTATATATATATATATATATTTGTATGTATATGTATGTTTGTGTGTGTATATATATATATACATATATATATATATATATTGTGTGTGTATATATATATATATATGAAGCAATGAATAAGAAACTACAGTACCGGTTTAGCCGTAAAACAGCATAGAAATTGAGTGAAACTTAAGATAGATGGAAAAAATGTCAACCAGCCTCCATTGGACTCGAACCAGCATCTTTCACAAGATATATATCTTTCACAAATCAACTGGCAAATCAAGGTATTTACTTCTAATATTAACAAATTTTTCCATGCAATTGATTAAATGACCCTTATTTATTGGCAAAACGAAACAATTTGTCGGTTTAATAAAAAATATAATTCCTTGACAACCTCTGTTTCCATATCTCCTATTTCAGTCTCAGGTTCTTCCGCGCCGTTCGGCGCATCGAGCAGTAAGTACTCACCAACGGTCGCGATCAGCGGCATCTTTTTCTCGTCCATGCCAGGTGACGCCGACTGTCAACAGGTCCTTTTGGAACGTTCTACACCAGATGGTTTTGGGGCAACCCAGCGTCCGTTTACCAATAGATGGAGTCCATCTCATCGCTGTTTTTGAGTGTCGTTTGTCGGGCAGTCGAACAACGTGGCTAGCCGGGCGGCATCGGCGCTTTACGACAATCCTATGTAGTGTCTCTGACTCGGCTCTTCTTAGAATCTCTTCTATACCTATATATATATATACACACACACACACACACAAACACACACACACACACATACACACACACACATACA
>JAOPUL010004744.1:116324709-116335354 GCA_027564515.1 Octopus rubescens
ACTAGCTATTAGGAATGCATGAAATGCAGAGATTGGTTATTAAGGACAGACTTCTATGAACAAACAGTATTAAAGATGTTACAAATGAACATGATCTTTGGAAGTGGGTTGAGGAAATATGATAGTTTGTATATCTCCAAGTCCGGTTACGTATTGTGATATCACAAGCAGATTATACTCTCGTAAATAATTTCAACTATATTTTAACCTTTTACATTCAAAAATTTCTCGTGTGTTGCTATTTCAGTAACGTTAGATGACATTTAGTTTGTCTACCCATAATTCCGCGGTGTTCTCATATTGTTTATGTTTGTTAGAATTGGTATGTCAATCTATTTCAGTAAAAATTAGTTTGGAATTTTTATTTTATTTTATTTATCTGGTTCATTGAAATACTGGAGAAGTATAAATCGTACTCTGAAATCAAATAATATAGGTTTCAAGCTGGGTTCATCGTTTTTCTTCACACATTCTAGTCGTAAACGTTAAACATTTTAAAATAATTAAACATAAACTTATACTTCTTCCACTTTGTATTATTATGTTATTATTTTCCTTGATATTGTCTTTCATACCACCAGGGTCAATAATATGAGTAAGAAATCAGGTTCTTTTGCTGATTAAATCGACAATACCCATTATTTAAAAATTAATATCGACAAAGATGCTGTTGACAGTTGAGAATAGAATTAGATTTAGTTTGAATACTCTTTGTTCAAAGTTCATATTCCGATTATTTTGGTTTCTCCTTTCATCATTCAGTAATCGATGAAATATTATAGCAATATCCTGAGGTTTGTGCAAATTACTCTAACGCCAGCCTTCTGCAATTAAGAGACATTGTTGATGTTTAATACACAAAGGGGTATATTGGTAGACAATATTAGAGTGACTAACTTCTTCGGTTCTGCAGTCACTTATAATTACTGATACTATTATCATTAAGAGAAGGGCAATTGCAGAAACAATACAAGGATGCACTAAAATTTCTTATATAAAGAAGTCTTTGTATATTTACGTGTTCCTTTCAACCCTCAAAACAAATACCAGTGATAGAATAGAAGTCAGCATAATCGGTTAAATGTGTCATTTTCGACAACTAATGTGCCTAGTTAAGAAATCAAATTTATTTCTCATTCATTTGATATTTAGTTTAGGCGTATGTAAAGTCTTCTTCGTCTTCCTCGTTTAATGTCCGTTTCCATGCTAGCATGGGTTGAACGGGTTTTACCTGATGGCTCTTCTCCAGGCCTCTCGATCTTGTGCAAGGCCTGGTCGTAATATCAACTTCATAAGGTCGTACCTAACTAACTGGATCCGTGTTTTACATGGTCTACCCCTCTCTCTTGTTCCTTCAACCTCAATAAACCTACATCTGCTGACTGGATTTACATTTTCCATCCTTTCAACATGTCCAAACCATTTTAATCTATTCTGGCGCATAATATCACATATGATGGGAATGCATAACCTATTCCTCAACTCTTCTGATGACTTCCTATTCCTGAGACTTACCTTACACATCCACCTCATCATCTGCATATCTGTTCTATAAATTCTATAAATGAGTATCTGATTCATGAATAGATTTAAACATTCTTTTTTGTTTAAAATGAAGAGAGAGGTCTGCAATTCCTATCAGTCACTATATTATATAAGCAGTTGATTCCGCTAGGCTGTGATTCAGTTTTAAACCATACAGCAGTGACAGTGAGATATAACTAACAGCATTTTTAAAGCTTTGTTTATTAGCTGTGTTGAATTCAATCCTGCCTCTGTAAGAAGTGATCATGTGATAACAAATCAAGTAAGTGTATCAGGTAGATAGATTATTTATAGGGTCGATCGAATAAGTATCACTAATGTACTGGAAATCCACTAAATTGACTCCATCCATGCTATCAAAATTATTTCTGTCACTAAAGTAATATGTACCGCAGATCAATAGTTAATATCTGAGGTAGACGAAACTGTGATGCAGTTTCAATGTCCGAAGAAAAATGAAGATACTAATGAGAAAAAGTATTAACGTTGCAGTTTCTCTTCTTCTATGATACAGGGCTCTCTTGTCTTGTCAACAATAATCCATTATTATTACGAACTAACAAAAGGAAGATATTTAATGGATAAGGAATTGATTCAAGCGTAATATGTATAAGACCCTTCGACGACAATTTCTAGCCTGTTCATGAGTTGCGCACATTATCGTTAGAAAATATATAGTTCGGTTCATTTCAGTTTACAAAGATGCCAAGTTAAGGTAACTCATCTCTCTAACTAGTATGAGTATCGTTTGAGTAGAAGTATACGGTCATATTGGTATTTTTAGTTCCGATCCCCTCTACGAATATGTGCTAACGTCTATAAGAGTTTCACAACATGATAGAATATTTAGCAATGCTTCAATGGTGTTCAGTTGTTTAGAGTTATCGGACAAAAATGAAAAACAAATACTTGAACTTGGTAACCTAGTTAAAACACTGGAGGTATTTCATTCATCTCGATCTCCCATCTGAAACAGCTTCGCCAGTGTAATGCTAATTAAAACCATTCATTCGTACATTAATCGACACACATTTAACTCTGAGGGGATTTCGAGGAATATGCGTGCGAGTGTGCGATTGCAAGGACCCATTGAGAGTTAGGTATTTTGATATCTATCTGTAATAGCTAAGGAGTCCATGAAACGAAGTCAACTTGCTAACATCTGATGGAACTAGCATTTTCAGAATTGCTTCTACGTTTGTTGGGATTGATGTACGACCATCTTTGTTTATAATAAAATGAAGATATTTTACTGATGCCACAAAAAGATTGCATTTGTCTTTTACTTGAAGACCAAATGAATTCATTTTATGGAAAAGTGTCCAACCAATGAAATAATCCTTTCGTTTAACCAGTCACTATAATATTGACCAGATAAGCTGCAACTTCAGATATGTCTGCAATCATTGTATCCATTACTTGTTGAAATATGGCTGGAATCGTTTTTATTCCGAATGGCAATGGCTAACATTGGTTAAGACCTGTGAGTATTAATTGTCAGTAGTTGTTTTGAATTATCATCAACCTCAATTTGTAAGTAAGCATCAGCCAAACTGATTTTTGCGAAGTAACGATCACCATGAAGGTTGCTGAAAATATCTTCAGGAATAGGTACAGGGTAGTAGTGGTTTTCTAATGTTTCATTTAATCCTGTCGAAAAATCTGCGCAAAGGCCAATAGAACCAGTTTATTTCCTAAACACTCTTATTGGTGCTGCCCATGTTGAATAGTTAACTAGTTATATTATGTCTAATTGTACAAGGCGGCTTAACTCTTCGTCAATTTGAAATTGGGCTACATATGGAACAGGTTTGCGAGGCCTAAATATAGACTTTGAATCAGGCTTGAGCGACAAACTTACTTTGTATAATTTGCAACGCCCCAGCGAATCTTTTAAAGCGGGTGAAATTTGTTTTACTTCAGTAAATGAGTAAAAGAGTCAGATGATGCAACTTAGAATGAACTATTGATAGAACCACTTGAAGTGTATACATGTAAGCAAATAGAATTCAAAAGTTTACTACATAAGTCTAGTTCAGTAATCCAATCCAAACCAAGTAAATCTAAGTCCTGTCGATTTTTCAAAATACAAGTCCCATTAAAAAGATTTTAATCAAACTGTACTTTATACTTAACCATACCAATAGGTTTTAAATGATCACCTGATGCATCCTTAGCAATGTATTCTGTCTCAACTATCTATGGGCAACCTAGTTGCCTCCAAGTTTTGCGAGAAATCAACGTGATATTATATGCGTTGTCTAACTGCAATTTAACTGGAGGATCATTCATTGAAACAATTAAATACCTGCGGGGCAAACCTTTCCATAATATCTTGCACCGCAAAACCAGCATAACTGAAGAGGACCGGAATTTCTTTTCCTGCCAATAGGCAATGGTTTAAGAATAGGTTTTACTTGATTTACTGACTCTAAACTTAACTTGTCATCTGTTTCATTAATCTTCGTGTCGTGCTTCAAGTATGTTAACGTTTGGCATTCTTCGCTGGCTTGCTGTACATGCATTTCTCGACGTAGTTCTAATTGTGTTAACAGTTTAGTACGAATGTCTGCAACCGATGGTGATTGTAGACCAGCAACGAAGAATAAATATTTAAACTGATTAGTTAAAGAAACGTTCCCATTCGTGGTTTACTCCACCTACATAGCTGACAAAATCATTCTTCTCGGACTTGGCAATTTTGAAACAATTGCATCTAATGTTAAACAAAGATGAGTTCGCATCAACAATCTTCTGAAGTATTTCAACTGTCTCATTGAAACCGATGTCTCGAAGATTCTTCTGTAGTATATAGCTGATGTATTTAGTGCGTTCATTAGTTCTGAGCTTAGTTAATAGTAAATCTGACTTTCGTCTGATCGTCAAAATTCGAAAAGTCCGCGCGAAAATTATCTTCGAATCACGCAAACGAGGAATATGGGCAATTGCGTCAAAAATAAATTCTGTAATGGAATTTGAAACTGTTTCAGATTTGTCATTGAGTCGATAGTTAACTTTTGAGTTAGTAATTCAATAAGATTAAACTGTGCTATTTCAAATTGTTTCTGCTGACGTTGGAGAAGCGCTTCCATTTGCACAAAAGGAATAGCCATTTTATCATCTCATTTCTTCGTCACCACCGTGGTAACTGTAATTGTAAGTTGAGCCTTGAGTACTAGATGATAAAAAATATAATCCACTAGATCCCAGCAAATAAGAAATATCTCGTTTAACTTACATAAATGATATAACAATTGGCAAAACAAACTGTCCGTCAGACAAGAAACCCGAGCGAGAGCGCTCACATAGAAGAGAGACTGACGTACAAAGGCGCAACCGGTTGAACGTGTTAAAACCTATTGATCGTCTTATCTCTAAATGTGTGTGTGTGTGTGTGTGTGTGTGTGTGTGTGTGTGTGTGTGTGTGTGTGTGACTGAATGGCTATTGTGTAGCGCAGGTGATCATACGGTCGTGGGTTTGATTCCTGAATGGGCGAGCGTTTTGTCCTTGAGTTATGTATTTCATTTCCTTTTTACATTGCTCTAGTCAGTGCAGCTCAAACTGAATACTATTCAAGTGCTATTGCTACTATCTCTCCTTCTATCTATCACATTTCCGATAATAGACAATGTGAGGGTTGTAAGAGTGTTTAAGTTTATTCGTGACTATAACAGTTAGCGAAAGCCTGGTTCATGCTTGTGAGTGACAACTCTCTGAGTTTCTTTTTATATGTATGTGTAGATTCGGCAAAGAAAAGACCGTGGACAAACAGACCATGTGTTATTTACTCTGCCGAGTCACAAACATCAGGTGGTCTTAAGATTTAGGTAAATAGAGTTTGATAAAATAAATACCAAATTAATGGGTCTATAATCTCGAATGACTGCAAGAAAATTAACAACAAAAGTATATATAATATCTTTGTATTAAAGCCATTTATTTTATCACAAAGTTAAAATATTGTAAGTACAACAAAATATAACATGAAGGGATAATTTTGCTGTGCACCATCCTTCCATTCCAACTTTATGTTAATAGAAATTTTTAACTCAACCCAAAACTAAACGAATGAAGTCAAGATAATTGTTTTCTTTGCATGTGAGTGTAGTTTGAACTATTAACCATATACTCATGCCAAAATCTGTGGTGTCGATATAGTTAAACATATTTCCATTACGTTTTGTTTTCCGTCTACATGACGTTGTTATTATCGTTAATTTTTTTTTCGTATAATCCGTAGCACGCCCAGTAAACATTTAAATAACATACCAAACTTGCAAGTTTCGAAAAAACACAAATTCTTTTTGTTTTTATTTTTTGTGATATGTTGCTTAGTAATAATTATCGGTAAAATATTTAGATATCCTAGCTTCAATGTTTTCTGAAATATCATCATCCATACTCAGACAAGTAAAACAATAAAGCAACATAGAAACTAGATAATATCTGTGATATATAATTTTCTTGTAAATATATATATAATATATATTCAAGAAAATTGGTTGTCGTGCTTACGATAGCGGCAACAAAGCATAAACCAATCGAGACCAATATAATTGTATATATATATATATATATATAACTGAATGCAAAGAAAGTATTGCGGTTCGATGTTGGCAAAACAGTCAATCAAATTCGTAATAGCTTTTATTAAGTATTATTTAATGATTTCGCATACCATCACAAGAAGAGAATTGTAACGTTTCTGGAAGAGGCCTTCTTCTGAGAAATGAGAAAAATATGTGGGATGTGTATAAAATTATATTCTTACTTACATCATGGACAAGGTCCTTTTTCGTGGTGCGGGGTTAGTAAACGAAGCATATACAAATGGCTGTACCATGTATCTAAACGTACAACTATTTAACACTTTTCCAAAAGAGGGCACTACCTGTAATGTTAGAATCCATTTCTCAGTACATGACATGAATTTATTTAATATTAGGAATTTTAATGCATATTAGGTAAATTGAATATGTTGGATAAGGTAGAATAGTGACAGCAATATAGAGTAATCAGGTTATTTAAAGCATCATTTGATAGATGAACGACTCAGTTACATAAATGTTCGTTAGAAGTCGAAATGATTTCGAAATAAAACCAGTGGAACCTAAATCCTCGCGAGAGGCTTTGAACATTTAGTATTGAGAAATGTTACCAATTTAGAAAAAAAAATGTGTTTTAATGTCATTTATGTAAATGCGTGTGAGTGTGTGTAAATACAATATCAGAAGACATTAAGGCTAAAGTGTTTATTTTGTAAATGAATATTTAAGCTGACATGTAGGTTTTGAGCAAAGGATACTAATCGTGCCGGAATCAGAGCGAGTTGAGTCAAAGTTGGCAATTGGTAAAAAGGTTGAGTTGGTGAGGTAACCGAGCTAGAGTTGTTGAGTTAGCGGATCTAAAATTGGTGAGTTAGCGAACCTAAAATTTATGTGAACTTCTCGGTCTCCGGAGGCTAACTGGCCAGATTGGTGCGTTAGTGGAAAGTGATGTTCACTGTACGTTGTCCCATGTCTAACTGGTCAGACTGGTGGTGAGTTAGTGGGAAGTGATGTTCACTGTACGACGGTCCCAAGCTAACTGGTCAGACTGATGGTGAGTTAGTGGGAAGTGATGTTCACTGTACGACTGTCCCAAGCTAACTGGTCAGACTGATGGTGAGTTAGTGGGAAGTGATGTTCACTGTACGACGGTCCCAAGCTAACTGAAAACCAGATGCAGCAAAACTTAACTGGCAGAAAAACTGCATGTTCGCATTAATGCGCGTCCAACTCTGATTGGTTGACATGGCCGCGGCACTACTGTGTCATCTCGCTATAAGCTGACTCCGCTACAAACACAACACAACAAGTTAATTAGACGCTCATCAGATTTTACAGTTCTGCGGTGCTTACTGCACTAAACTGTTTTACAATGCGGTATCTTTACAAAACCATAGACATACTAGGGTGTCGGAGAGAAGATACCGACAATTTACAATTTTCACCTAGTTGCCTTATACACTTGGCAGTTAAAATTTACAATAGTGCATTTACAGAGCTGTATTTACAACTAACATGGATTATGTACTACTTACCGCTGTAAGCAGTGGCACACTGTATATTCAACGAATTTTTCAGTTTCCCAAATATACAAAATTCAGGTTCCTCCTCTGGAATAAACAACGTAGAGCTATCCAAGTGCTAAAACTCAAATATTTCTATCAGTTTTGGCATTTGAATTATATTCGGTTAGGTTTGAGTGTAATAGTTGATATGCAACATTCCATCATATGTTGACATCAGCCTTCTCGTAGGCATTGACCACTAGATGAATGTCTTCTACAATGAAGTATTTATGAGTGTGGATTAACGTTAGAACTAAAATTAGAGTATTAGTTATAGATAAGTTTAAGAATAGTGTAAACACGTAAAGTTTACATTTCATGACTTATATATACAGTTTAAAAGACTTGTCTTTTGCGGTGCCATTTCGTATTCTTTCATTACGTTTTGAATTGTGGGATCATGGTCGACAAAGGTAAATTCGGCAGCTGTTTATTGCTGATTAACGCGTTTGTCAAGTTAAGACATGGACCTGTAGTACTATTGTTTGAATTTGTTTCGCCTTTTGTTCTGTTTTCCCCTTTCAGTAAAATATTGTTTCCTCAGGCTGCTGCTAAATAGTATTTCTCACCATTTTCTACTGTTTCCAAAGTCGGTTTCGATATAATGGAAATAGAAAATGTTGGTATTACTATAGGAACTGGATTGATAACGTTACTAGGTTCAGCTGGTGTCGAACGTGGATGTTTCTTCTGACGATAGAACATGTACCATTTACATAAAAGGACCAAAATGATTAGCAATAAAAATCCTCCAAGGGCACAAGAAAATTCTATCGTTTCTACATTCATTCTGGAGTTTACGGTTGCTGACGGCCACCAACCATTGAACGGTATTCTCTCATTCTCCGCTGCAAGTAAAATGGAAACAGATATGTTAGTAGAGACATATTAGTGAGTTTGAGTATAGAAACATGTTTGTGTTATGTATAGGAGTATGCACGTATATAACACACACCATGCATGTACACATGCACACTCACACATAAATCGAAGACATCATGCAAATATACATAAAAGCTTCTCTGTATATACTCATATGTTAGTACTTTTATTTGTGTGTATGTGTGCCATGAGAACGCAAAAATAGCCAAATGGATAAGAAAATCGTTTCCCAATGACGAAACCATGCGTTCGATTCCATTATGAGGTATCTTGGACATGCCTTTTTTTTGCCATAGCCTTGTAACGTCTCGAATCTTGTGAATTAAATTGAACGGACAGAAACTATGCGAAAGCCCATCGGATAGATTGTGTCAGTAATTTAGAAACATGACCTTGTCACACACTGTCACAGACTGTCACATACTTTTACAATGAGTGTGCAAGAGGATTATATCAAAGGCATACGTATCTGTGGAAAACTTACACTATAATTCGATGAGCAGGTGGTTAAAATTGATCGCACAACAGGATAATTGTTGTCGAAACCAAAGGAGATACATTAACGGCATGTGTATGTCTGTATCAGTAAACACACACAAACACACACACACACAAACACACACACACACACACAATTAGCCATGCGAGTGCGTAGAAATAGAGAACATGCAACAGACGCACACAAATAAATATGACCTCACAAAAGAAACATGATCTCTCTCTTTATGAACTTAAGTATGTATGTGTCTACATTTACACACACACACTCTCTCTCTCTCTCTCTCTCTCTGTATATCTGTAGGTGGGTGTTTGTGTATATGTGTGTTTGTGCAATAGAAACCAATGTCTGGCAGTGGAAGAGACATTACATTACACAGACGAATACACATAATAGTTTCGATTACATATTCAAACTAATATGATTTACAATCCTTTTATTATCCGACTAGTTTTAATCATTGCACTACGGCCAAACTGGGGTACCACATTCAAGGATCTCTAGAAAATATCGGCCCCCAGTAATTAAGTCATTACAGCTGTTTCAGACAGGTATTTATTTATTACTAACAAGCGTACCCGGCGTTGCTCGGGTGTTTTGTTGAACATTGCAATAGCTCCGGCAAAAAAGCTTGGATGCGGTCAGTAAGTTTAGACATTTCTACTAATCTAAGCAATGCTATGGCTACTGCAACTTAGTTTAAATACGCTTACTTTCCTGTCTTACTCTTCTGCTATCCTGATGTTTTATGTAGTGTCACTTGTGAGATAATGAAATTCTAGTTACGGTGTGGGGGTGGGGTGAAGAGGGAAGATGAGAGGATATGGAGAAAAGAGGTGACGGTTTGGTTTGTAAATTGGCACTATTGTATTTGGTAGCAAGCACATTGTAAGTGTGAGGAAATATGTGATGATGAAGTACTGTGAGAAATAGGTTTTAACCTATAACCCTATGGGTTATATGTGCCGAAGTGTTGTGGTTACTCTCGCCGTTTACCCGCAGAACGCGTTTATTCGCGGTTGAATGGGTCAATGCGATCGATTTTTGGAAAACTATTAATGTCATTGGAATTCTGCAAGCACACTTATCATAGATTTGAAGTTTGAAGAAAATCGGTGGAAAATTACAAGAGTAAGAGGAGAAAAAGTGGTAAAAATACCTGTTATACGCGGGTTTCTACTTTTACACGGTTGAACTTTGAAACCATTTTGTACTTAAAACTCCCCGTTAACATGAGAAATGTGTGTGTGAAGTTTGAAAAAAATTGGTTGAGCGGTTTTGGCGCTAGAAGATAACAGACACACACACATACACACACACGCACACACACACATTCTTTGTTTTAATATATTAGATATGGTTCTGTTCAGAGAATAGAGGCATAAGCTGACGGTTTCTGGTGGTCGTCGTGCTCCGCCTCCTCCGCAGCACTGACCCTCTGTAGACTAATATCGAAAGATCGCCTGGCTTAATAAATATTAGCAATATCTCAGACAAAAAAACCTTCAATGCAGTCACTAAGTTGAGACATTGCTACTAATCTAAGCAATGCTATGGCTACTGCAATTTAGTTTAAACACGCTTACTTTCCTGTCTATCTGTATAG
>JAOPUL010004744.1:117211113-117229228 GCA_027564515.1 Octopus rubescens
ACACACACACACACACACACACACACACACACACACACACACACACTTATACGTATGTATGTGTGTATGTGTGTGTGTGCGTGTGTGTGTTTTATTTGACTGAATCTATACGACGTATTCTGTAGTGATAAGATAAGCGGAACTCGCTACACCAATTTGCAAAAGAGTATAGATGATTGTATCGACCCCGGGTCTTTATAAGAATTATATGATTGACCACGGAAGGAGGGATAACATATTCGGACTCACCTAGGTTTTAAATCAGAACATAAACAAGTATCACTATATATCGTATGGCACTTTGCCCGACGATTATTTTAATCATCATCGTGAGTATCAGATTTAGTAACAATGAAAAAATGTAACGTATGATATTTGTTGACATTTGCTTCACCATTTCCCTTAGGGCTTTGACCAAATTTCATATATTTTGCAGTATATTACCAAATTTGTTATTTCCTTTTGTAAGCTGTTGTGGTGCGATATCAGGGAGTTTGAATGTTAATTTTAGCAGATTAAAAAAACACACAGAAATCTGTGGTAAGATCTGATAGTTTGGTTACACGATGGCAAAAACTACAGAAAGCTTGACTAAAATAAAAATAACTTTTCCTTTCATATTTCACTTGCTTCTGAGCAGATCTATGATTCGGGCCGATCCAAAATGGTATAATGAAATGCAATTACATCGAAACGATCATGTATCTTATTTTGTTACAAAACCCGATATTTTAATTAAAAAGAGAACTGAAAATTATTAATAAAGAAAAAGGAAACGGGAAATTATTAATGAGAAAGAGAAAACAAATAACTCATATTAATATCACCGTTATTTTACTAATCGATATAAGAGTTTTTCTTTAAAGGTTACAACTAAGATCTATTGTAGACCCGTACATTTTTCTACTTGGAGATACAAAAAGCGCCAAACTTTACGCGGAGAGCGAGATAAAACTAAAACTAAATATCTCCGTCTTAGTTTATCCCGTTCTCCGTGGAAATCGGTTAAAGGGATATCTCCAACCAGCAAGGTCGTAATTTCCTTAAACTTGCTCCCAAGTTAAGCCCATATCAGCCAGATTCTTCTTCACATTCCTCAGATAGCTCTTGACATGTCTGTGTCAACGAATACACACCCTTACACAATATATACACCCTGATATTACTTAAACCTATAGGATCGTAGAGAACTGCTAGGATTGCTAGAGTATCAAACAACACCCTATGCATATTCTTTTTATATTCCGAGTGAGAATGACGTAATTAAAATTGCCTTTAAACCTTACAGGTGCAATAAACTAATTATCAGTCATCTAATTGAGCGGAATTAATATATTGTAAACTCTCCTAAAATGTCTGTCTTCGTGTTCGTCTTAGAAATAAGTATAAATAATGTTAACACAGATATGCCTTCTGCAGAAGAAACTCACTAACCAAATAACAATAAACAATCCAAATTTCTCTCTTAATATATCTCCGCTGTATTTGTTTAAAATAAATAAAAATATAATAATCTCAGTTATAATTATTTTCCTTAAGAAATTAAAGTGGAAACAATTAATAAAGTGGAAACAATTAATAAAGAAAACAGACAAAGAGCATGTGATATGTTGGTTAAGGATCAAATTCTGCGAAGATACAATAAAATATATTGTTGACGCAGGTATTGTGTGAAAGTTATAGTTAGGAATTAAAAGCTTTAATCCTAGAATTCCTGAAGTAATTGAAAATATTCTTCGTAATTTAATAAAACCATAAATAATTAGATTTTTATATAATTTTCAATGTTTATTTCATATAGAATCTTGTAATATAGTTGTATAACGATAGAGAAATACTTCGTAACATTATTGTTTTGTTGTTATTTAATCCTGGGAGTCGCTCTGAAACCCATACATGATTGATGTGACAAGTGAGCCACTGGATCATGTTTTCTCCGCTCGCCTTCAGTATCTCTGCAGCGACCTTCAATTATTGTTACGTCATTTCAAATTATGTTGACCTTGGCTTTTATGTTAAGCATTTTCCGTGTAATTATCTTTTGATGTTTTCATGACGGAACATTTTTATTCAATCTTACTTATTGTAAATTAGTAGAAAACCTTATTTGATACTTTTCATTTATTCCCACACACAGGGGAATCACCTTCCACTCCATCATGGACAGTCTCTTTACCAAGACCCTCCTTAACAGTGCTCTTCCTGCCATTAAAAGCAGACGCTACTCGGTGCGCCTTCCAAGATCTCCGCCCTGTTCCAACGGCTCTATAGCAGTGCAGGGAACTGTGTGCGGGTGAATGGGGGGATGTGACTAGTTACCCATTAAAAGTGGGGTTAAACAGGGTTGCAGGGTAGTCCCGACCTCTTCGATTGTGTCATCGATTATCTGATGACCAAGGTCTGTGAGTGACTCTCTGGCGTTACCTTCGGGAACTACCACCTTACTAACCTAGAGTATGCGGATGATACCAGCCTATTCAGCAGCTCGATCTACCCGCTCACGGATGCACTATTTTCAGGGAAGAATCAGCAAAGCTTGAGTTTCAGGTGAGTTGAATGAAGACCAAGCTGATGCACGTCGGAGATGGCCCGGACCCTCCACCTCTCTATATTGGCACTGATGTCGTGGAGTTGTTTGTTTGCTCCTTCATCTACCTGCGCTTCGCAGTCACCAACAATGGAGACCTGAGCTTGGAGATCAACCGCAGATGTGGCCTGGCCGCTGGGATCATATACATCATATAGAAGGCCCTCTGGCGTCGCTACTCTATCTCCGGGAAGACGAAGTTTCGCGTTTACGACGCTTCGGTCCACTCCATTCTCCTCAATGGAGCAGAAACGTGGTTCCTGTCGAAGACTCTGGCAAAGTGGATCGATGGCTTCGATAGCAGAGCCCTGAGAAACATCGAGAATATCAGACGGTACCATTATGTTCCCAACAAGGAGATGCGTGCTTGCACGTGTGGGCCCACAGCCTCCCACCTCATAGCTATCCGTCGCATGCGCTGGGAAGGACATGTCCTCCGTCTCCCGCTAGATCATCAAACCAGGGCTTTAATTCGACGCAGCAGTTAGTGGCTGGGCGAGGCCTCGTGGCGGGCCCCGCATCAGAGGGCAGGACTGATTGGGTATGATCTTGTTACGCTCGACGTCTCCTTGGAGGATGCAGAGGGGTTGGCAGGAGTGCGCTAACGATGGGGGGCACTTGTGGATCTGGTCGGCTCTACGTATCATGACGACTGTGGGACACCGGCCTCATCGAGCAAGAGTATGAAGCGAACCCAAACGAGCAAATATTTTAGCATCAGGGGTGTACAAGATGAGAAATGTTTCAATAGTAATAACTTAGGGACATAAATTTTAAATGCATTCGATTTAGTCATGATAGTCACACCATTTTCATTAGTGTTGCACTCCTGATCGTAAGATTATGGTTTCGAATCCTGGATCGGGTGATGCGCTATGCTCTTGAGCAAAATGTTTAATATCATGTTGATCCAGTTCACACCGCTGACAACGATGAGTAATCCTGGAACGGATCGGTGTCCGTCCAGGATTGGATGACAAATATATACGCCAAAGAATCTGGGAAAACAGCCTTATGTCCCTATAGCTCGGGAAGGATATATGATCCGTTTTCATATCTTATTATCTTTTATCTTATATTTCTTTCAGTCATCGGACTGCGGCCATGCTGGGGCCCTACCTTGAACTTTTAGTCGAATGAATCGACCCTCGTGCTTATTGTTTCAAGCCTGGTACTTGCTTTATCGATCCTTTTTGCCGGGCTGCTAAGTTACGGGAACCTAAACTACCAACACCGGTTGTCAAGCGGTGGGGGGGACAAACACAGACACAAGGACACACACACATCGATATATACATATATACATATATACGACGGGCTTCTTTCATTTTCCGTCTACCAAATCCACGCACAAGGCTTTGGTCGGCCCGATGCTATAGCAGAAGACACAGGGACACACACATAGATATATACATATATACATATATACGACGGGCTTCTTTCATTTTCCGTCTACCAAATCCACTCACAAGGCTTTGGTCGGCCCGATGCTATAGCAGAAAACACCTGCCCAATGTGCCACGCAGTGAGACTGAACCCGGAACCATGTGATTGGGAAGCACGCTTCTTACCACATAGCCGCGGCTGCGCCTATATATGGAAAATTTTACTATTATAAACAAAAAAAAACAATGGAGTGGTCAAGCCTTTTTATTAAATCAATGTAGAATTGTTCCATCGGAATACAATCTCTTCAGCCTTCTTATATCATGAAATAATATACGAAACTCTTGATTCTTGAGGTGATAGGAAATGACAAATAACGAATCAGACTCACAAGAATTATGTATACCAATTATTTTTTGTACGAACTTGAATTATTTTGAGCAGGCTTTAATAATTGGGAAAAATACTTTATAGCTGTATTCTTCAATAATGTTTACATATTCCTACAGTTATTTAGATAAGGAATCCCAGATATACATTTATAGTTTTATCACTCTGAAAGTTTGCTAACCGCCAAATTACAGCAGTCAACCAGATCCCGAATGAAATTATGTATGTATGTATGTATGTATGTATGTATGTATGTATGTATGTATGTATGTATGTATGTATAAAATAAGTTGCGATAAACATTACTTCTCAGTATAAATACTACTCACATCTCTAATAGAAATGTTTTAACGTACTATTTAGTTGTAAAACTAGTGACTATATGGCACTATATTTTCTATATATGGTAAGTGGGCATGGACTGCTGCTATAGCCGGCTGACAAGTATACATTAGTGGAGATGATCTAATACGATCGAAATCACGTGATATGGTGGTCTCCGAGCCGACATAATAGAGATTTCATTCCCAGCTTGCAATATAAATTGAGTGTGACGCGCACGGAATTTCAAGAGTTGTATTTTCTTAAAGAATACCCACGTTTAAGAAGCGTTAAACATTACTTATATATATATATATATATATATATATATATATATACCACACAGGAATAGAGATTTCAAAATCCGAGCAGAAACACTCTGAGCATTTTATTGTAACAATTTCGAAGGAAGGAATATTATAGACGAATTAGATTAATAATTATAACAGAGCGCAATGTGAAAAATTAGAAAATATGCAACAATACTCCAGTTGTCCCAGTTATAAGTTACAGTTACAATATTTTAACTGGACACTAAAGGAACAAGCCAAAATAGACCAGAGAGCAAGAAAATAATGACAGTATTTAGAATACACCACCCAAAATCTGACACAGAAAGGTTAGATATACAACGAATTGAAGGTGGTGAAGGCTTTATACAGCTACAAAACTACTATAAATTATCCACCATAGGACTACAGAAATTTGTAACTCAGAACTAAATAAAACTGATACAAATAGCCATGGGTCATGAGCACAAGATCAAAGCCTTCTAACCAGAAACCAACAAAAACAACACACAATGAAGAAAGATAGGTAACTATAGAATATGTGTGGTGATGTGGAAGAAATAATAAATCATATTGTCTGACCAAGAAGGAAAGCATCTACAGAGATAACAGAGTTGGGAGTAATACTTACTTGTAGCTGTGCCAGCACTACGGAATAACGATTGGAAAAAAATGGTATAGGCATATTCCAGAAAAGGTTTCGGAAAATTACAAAGGAACCGTAATATGCGATATGCCAATGCATTCAGATCAAGGCTAATAAGCCAGATATTGTTTTTAGGGACCAACATGTAAAAAATGCCTTCTGATTGATATATCAGTCCCAACAGATGACAATGTATCTCTAAAAGAAATGGAGAAACTCTCGAAATACAAAGATCTAAAAATAGAGATAACCCGAATCTGGGGCTTGAAGACAGAAATAATCCCTATAATAATAGGTGTATGATCCATGGTTAAAACAAACATACAGGCAAGTACATAACCAAAACACCAGGACTTACAAATATATACTAAACTTACAGAAAAAAGTATTGATAGGCATCGCACATATCCTATGTAAATCACATTCAATCTTGTAAAAATAACATTAAAATGAACCACATCGCATAACAGAGCTGGATATACTATTAGTTAAATATAATATTTTATTATCCACATTCGCTGGCTCACACAGGCGTACAGACACACACAAACACACAGACACGTACATTTATTCACACACGCTGGCTTACGCAGGCGCACAGACGCACACAAACACACATACACAAACATTTATCCAAACACGCTGGCTCACGCAGGCGCACATACTCACACAATCACACAGACACATACATTTATCCAAACACGCTGGCTCACGCAAGCGCACATACTAACACAATCACACAGACACAGGGACACACACATTCCAGAACTCAACAACTCAACAACTCAAAAAACCCCATCCGATATGGATTTATCATTTTATATGTAAGCGATTACAATATTATCCTATTTTTATAATTCGTTTTTCTCGGAGCCTAAACTACATTATGTATTCCAACACGTTAAATAGGATGTTCTATTATCTACACAAGTTGGCCCAGGCAGGCGCACAGACACACACATTCATCCACACATATTGGCTCACTCAGGAGCACATACATAAGCAAATACACATACACACACATTTCAGAAATCCACAACTCCACAAACAACAAAAAACATTCGATTGGGATTTGTCATTATATATGTAAGCAATTACAATATTATCCTATTTATATGATTCGTTTTTTGTTACAAGTCTAACCTACTTTATGCATTCCAAGACGTTAAATACTATTGTTTTCGTTAAATAAGAATGTTTATGATACAAACACGCTGGCTCACGCAGTCGCACATCCACATACAAACACCTAGGCACAGATATTTATCCACACACACTGGCGCACAGACACACACAAATTCAGAGCAACACATACACGCACAAATTTCAAAACTCGACAACTCCACAAACGACAAAACCATCCAAATGGATCTATCATTATATATGTAACCGATTACTATGTTATTCTATTTTTATTATTCGTTTTCTGTTACAAGCCTAAACTACTTTATGTATTCCAACACGTTAAATAAGTTTTTTTCGTTATATAGGATTTTTTATTCAGCCACTCTGGCTCACACAGGGGTACAAACACACACAACCACACATACATACACACATACACACATTTATCCACGCACGCTGGCTCACGCAAACGAATAGACACACAGGCACACACATTTAAGACATCCACAACTCCACAAATAAAAAAATATGGATTTATCATTATACATGTAACCGATTACAATATTATCCTATTTTTATAACTGTTTTTTTTAAAAGCCTAAACTAATTATTTATTCCAACTTGATAAATAGGTTTCTCTTTTATCCACATATGCTGGCTCACGCTGGCGCAGAGACCCACACAAACATACAGACAAACACATTTATCCACACACGCTGGCTTACGCAGTCACACACAGTATCACGCAGGCTCACGCAGGCGCACAGACACACACAAACACACAGGAACACACACACGCACACACACATACATTTCAAAACTCCACAAACAACAACAAAAAAACATTCGATATGGAGCGAATACAATATTATTCTATTTATACAATTCGTTTTTTGTTACGAGCCAAAACTACTTGACGTATTCCAACACGTTAAATAGGATCTTCTTCGTTAAACATGAATTTTTGTTATCCGCTCAACCTGGTTTAGGCTAGGCGAACAGACACACACAAATACACAGACACACACATTTATCCACTCACGCTGGCTCACGCTAGCTCACGCAGGCTCACGCAGGCTCACGCAGGCTCACGCAGGCTCACGCAGGCTCACGCAGGCGCACAGACACATACAAACACACAGACACACACACAAACACACATACAGACCGAAACACACAGACACACACACAAACACACAGACACACATACAGACCGAAACACACAAACACACACACAAACACACATGCACACACATTTCAAAATTCCACAAAACCACAATCAACAAACACATCCGATATGGAAACTACCCATAACCCCACCTACACACAACCAGACCAACTACACTCCTAACCAATCAAACGGAGCTTATGGCTGCTGCTGCCTAAATTCAGCACCCTTCCTTCATCCACCCGTAGACAGAGAAGCAGCAGCAGTCTATCTAACGGAATGAGACCTGCCATCCACAACACAGAACATAGCCGAGTTACAGACAGAGAAAAGCATTCAGTTATAAGAGTGTTACGGATAACAAACTACCAATGACAGTAGTAAGTAGAAGTGGTGCAAGTGATAGTAAGTGATATTTTGCCAACAGGCAATAATTAACATGTTATACAGTGTAACTGCGACATGGTCGGACCGTCGGAGACAAAGCCGGCAGCCCCACTAAGCTTGGTTGGTGAGGAGGGTACAATATTGATTTCGGACACCCAGCGGAATAAAAACCAAAACCTGGAAAAGGGGCAGTGGAATCCTCTGATTTAAAACAGGGGTAGATAACGTTGCCCCATGGGCAGAAAGAGCTCTTCAGTCTTGGCTGACTATCTTTCTAGAGATGGTGTCTCGAAAGAAATACTGGTTGGTGGCTAACTAAAATTACGCATCATGAATGAATGAAAATGTATAATAATGATTATAAAAATAACGACGTTAACGGAACTGGAACCAAAGGTGAAAGTGCTGTATCCGGTAGGTGTTCTACTGTTCCGCAGGGTAGACTCGACCGTCATAATAAGACTGCGAGGAGGGTATGGGATAAAACGATAACTTCTGTTGTCATGGAGTGCTATTACAGGAGCAACCCAGTTGAAAATGGAGTCCTAATGGGATATAGACAGATGATATCTCGAGAGTGGTCCGCGAGAAGCATGTTTGAAACGAAGAAGCAGAGACTGAGTGAGCAAGCTAGAACAATCCGCAGAAAAACAATGTTTAACTGAGCTAGAGCTGGAAGCCATAAGGGGGAAAATCAATGAATTCCATCTTGAAGAACCAACTGAAAATGAACATAATGAGCAAAAGATGGGTGGTGAAGCTACAGGAGGGGAAGTGAGAAATGAAACACATCCTGAAACTGACATATCATTAACACATGTAGAATAATTAATAAACGAAGACGAACAAACATTGAAAGTGATCATAGAAATTGCAAAAGAAGAAAGAGTTTTCAGAAAATAAGAACTTTAAAAAGATTGACCGAGGAAGATTGGAATCAATAGTGGATAGAGTAAATAAGATAATCAATCATGTGGAGGTAACGAATGTTACAGATATAAAAGATCTTATGAAGGCAGTCAGTACATATGCAGCAAAAGTGATGGGAATGAAATATATAAAGGGCAGGAGAAATGATGAACCATGGTGGAAAAGTAGAATCCAAGACTCAATCAAAATACTCAGAAGAGATATCAACTTATTGGAGAGACTAAACAATAACCATCTGACTTCAACAGGTAAGTGCAGAGAACTGGATTACAAATACAAGATCAAGAAAAGGGGACGAGGTAGAGTTGTGGAAGAGTTAAAACAGAGACTGGTGGCTAAAGCAGCCAAAGTCAAGAAATACGAACTACGAGTGATGCGGTTCAGGCAAAATAGAATTTTCCTAGTAGACCAAAATAAGCTATACCAGGAACTAAATGGCGGAAAGCGACAAGAAAATGTAATCACAAATACAGAGGAAACTAAGAGATTTTGGAGTAACGTGTAGAGTAGAAGAAAGACACATACGTTGGATACATACTGGCATAGGGAATTGAAACAGGAGTCAACTGGTATGGCCGAATACGAGGTTAGGGTCAGGCTAAAAATTATCAGGTCCCAGTTCCGCAAAATCCCCAATTTTAAGGCCCCTGTAACGAATGGAGTTCAAGGGTACTGGATCAAAAACATTACATTACATGGAAAAATCGCTGTTGAGTTTAATGAAATTTTAAACAACACAAAGCCAATACCATCATGGATGACACTTGGACGGACAGTGCTTTACCTGAAGGATGCATAAAAAAGGAATGCTGTTGACAATTACCGCTCTATTTCTTGCCTTCCAATTCTATGGAAGTTATACACTGGGATCCTGTGAGAAACCATATAGACCTTCTTGTAAAATGGAAACATCTTTCCAGATGAACAAAAAGGATACAAACGATAAAGTAGAATTAAGAAGAATCAACACTTGAATGATAAAGCCAGCCTTTCAATGGTGTGGATTGATTACCGAAAGGCATATGACATGATTCCTCATTCATGGATATTAGAATGACTGTCCCTTTTGGGAGTAGCCACTAATATAAAAGAATTTATAGAGCAGATCATGGAAAGTTGGAAGATTGAATTAACGTCATGTGGTAAAACTCTTGGAGAGGTCACAATCAAGACGGGGAATATTCAGGGAGATAGCCTATCACTAATTTTGTTTTAAATGTGCATGATTCCATTGTCTATTCTACTGAGAAAGACTGACCTTCGCTATGTGTGTTGACGATGAAGCCTTAAAACCAACCATTTGTTATTCATGGACGACTTGAAGTTGTTTGAAAAGAAGCAGGCGCAGGTAGACTCATTGATCAAAACAGTACACTTGTTCAGTGAAGACATAGGAATGGGGATCGGGGTAATAAAATGTGGAATCATAAAACTTCAAAGAGAAAATGTGGTGAAAACTGAAGGGATAGAACTGCCAGATGGAAGTGTCATGAGGGACATTGAAAAGAGTGCTTATAAGTACATTGGTATCCTACAAACAGAATAAAAGAAAATGAAATGAAGAATTTACACCAGAAAGAGTACATGAGACGATTGTCTTTGATTCTCAAATCAAAGGTAACTGGAAAAGTTAATGTAACTGCCGTCGATATCAGGGATGTATCAGTAATAAGATATAACGTGGACATACTTAAATGGACAAAAGAAGAGATTAACCAGATGAACCGATAAACGTGGAAGAAAATGACATTGTACATCCTAAAAGTGACGTGCATACTTGCAACGAAAAAATGGAGGCAGTGGTGTGTTAAGATGCGAAGAGTACATAAGAAGTGAAAAATAATAATTTTGGATGGTAAATTCGGAACAGCACAGAACCATTACTCATGGGAGTTAATTGACAGGGATCGTAGAAACCAACAGAATGGATGCCAACAACAAAGCAGGGTGACAAAAGACCAGTTATTAGTTGATAGAATGTTAATTAGAAATTGTAAACGCAGTTTGGTGGGACTGAATTTAGCATGGTTAGATTACAAAACAACATATGGCATGGTACCGCACAGTTGGATAAGTAAAACAATTAGCATGTTTGGAGTGGCAGGAAATATGGAGGAAAGGTAGATGAAAGTATGAAACATTGGAACACTGAATTAATTGGAAGAACACAGAGACTTAGAAAAGTGAACATCAGAACTGGATTAGTTTACGGTGATAGCCTATCTCCATTGTTATTTGTATTGGTCACGACACTGCTCAGTTTAAGAATGCGGAAAAGTAGAATAGCTTAGGATTTGGGAAAAAGGATATGGTCTCCATTATATGGATGATATAAAGCATCATGCGAAACACGAGAAACAGCTTGAAAGCCTTATACATACTATTTGCATTGTCTCAAATGATATGGGTAGGGAGTTGGGATCGAAATGTGCGCTGTTTTGAAAATGAAACGAGAAAATTTCAAGGAAACCATGGGATAGAAATGATAAATGGGCAAATGATAGCGGTCGAGAAATGACAGTGGTAAAAGTACTTAGGAATAGTGGAACCAGATGAAATAAAACATGAAGAAAGGAAACAAATTACCTGTAGGGAGTCAAATTGTTACAATCAAAACTGAATGCAAGGAATGTCATCGATGCAATAAATACAAGAGTAGTACCCGTAATAATATATGGAGTAGGACTAGTGGACTGGACCAAAAACGACATACAGAAGCTTGACAGAAAAACCAGAACGCTGTTGACAATGTATGGAGCTCATCATCATAAACATAATACCAACCGGCCGTACTTAAAGAGAAAACAGGGTAGAAGAGGCTTAATTGCTGCGTAAGGGGGTTTACCGATGGAAAGAAAAAGCACGCTCGAAAATTAGAGTGCAGCTCAGAAAAAACTACTAAAGGCTATGAATAAGAAACACGCGATGAAGTGTGGAATAGGGAAAAAGACAAAGATAAAATTCAAATAGTGTACGTTATACAAATTGAAGAGAAACTCGTACGTGGCCAAGATTGGAAATCCATTGAAGATGTATGTGGAGCAAAACTCTGGGCTTGGTTAATAAAGGGGGCAATTGAATAAAGAAACAGAGAGCTTAATTATATCATCCCTGGATAAAGCGATAAAAACAAACAATTCGAGGAAAGATGTATATGGGGAGAATGTGCCATAAAATGTAGAGCCTGTAGAACTCGGAACGAGATAGTGACACGTATTGTTGCAGAGCGTCTCGAGTTGGCACAGGAAGCGTATAAAAAATGGAGGCACGACCAAGTTCTAAAAGTTTTACATGGAAACTTTGCCAGAAATGGCGATTTGTAGCGGAAGACACATGGTATAATCATCGGGTCGAAAGAATGCTAGAGTCAGAGAAATGTAAGATATTGTGGGACTTTCCTATTCAAACGGACAAGAAACTTGAAAGTAATATCATTAATAGACAAAGAATAGTGAAGTTGATTACTGATTGACCCAGCAGGCTCATTCGATCCTGGGATCATAAAGAAATAGGACGAAAAACAAAGAAGAATAGAACCCCTAAAAATTTGAAATTTCGCGAATTTGGAGTATGAAAACTGTAAAGGCTGTCTATAATAATAGGTGCATTGGGAACTGTAAGCAAAACTATATACAAATGTTTGAAGGAGATTGGAATACAATGTCCCTTGGGGACAGGAAAGATTATCAGGAGAGTTCTAAGCACTTGAAAGACTATTCAAAGCTTGTGGATACCTAAGGTTACAAGTAGTAACCCGCTACACACAAAAGATCCTACCACTTATAAGTCCAATGACTATTGAAAGCTTGTGGATACTTAATGTTACAGGTAGTAACACGCTATCTATAAACATCCTGCCAGGAATAAGAACATAACTGAGTCGAAAGAACGAAGCTGCCTACTGATTGACCCTTCATGCCCGTTGGACCCTCGTGTCGTAAAGAAAGAGGACGAATAACTAAGAAAAATACAAACCCCTAAATTTTAAATTGCGAGAATTTGGAGAATGAAAACGGTAAAGGTTGTGCCTATATTAATAGGTGCATTGAGAACTGTAAGCAAATATATAGACAAATGGTTGAAGGAAATTGAAATACAGTGTCCCGTAGAACTCCTACAGAAAGATTGCCTCTTGAGGACAGGAAAGATTATCAGGAGGGTTCTAAGCACTTGAAAGCTTACGGAAAGCAGGTGGATACCTAAGGTTACAGGTATTAACCCGCTACCTACAAAATCTTACCGGGAATAAGATCGAAAACCTGTATCAAACCAACAATAATAATAATAATTCTTTCTATACAGGGCACACAAGCCAAAAATTTTCGGGAATGGGGATAGTCGTTTCAATCGACCCCAGTACTCAGCTGGTACTTATTTCATCGACTCCGAAAGGATGAAAGGCAAAGTCAACCCCGGCGGCATTTGAACTCACAACGTAGAGACGGATTAAATAAAGCTAAGCACTTTTTCCCGGCGTGCTAACGATTCTGTCTCTCGACTACTACTACTACTACTACTACTACTACTACTACTAATAATAATAATAATAATAATAATAATAATTGAGGGAAAAGAGCAGAATGTAGGGGCATAGAACGGCCAAACGGAGAGGGAATGGGAGACCCTGATGATGATGTGTACAAGTAGCTTGAGATCCTGGAGGTGGAAAATATCTTACACAGAGAAATGAAAGACAGGGTCACCACTACATATTTGAAGCACCTCAATCTTCTCCTGAAGTCAAGGACTCAATGCAAGGAACCTTGTGACTGCCATCAAAATATGGGCTGTTGCTGTAGCTTTCTATAGTGCACCCATTCTGAAATGGACGCAAACGGAGATTGACCAACTCGATCGCACTACCCGAAAGACGATGACAATGTATGGTGCTCTCCACTCTAAGGCGAAGGTACACATGCTGTACATGAAGAGGTGAAACGGTAGACGCGGCCTGATTAGCGTACGGGAGTGCATCGACAGTGAAATACGAAGTATGGTAGAGTATTTGGTAAACAGCGAGCTAGACCTACTACAGCATGTTGCTAATGTAGAAGGAGCTTCCAACAATAGAGGAGTAGGAGTTGAGAGTGCTAATGGATTCCGTTCATGGAAGGCTAGCAACAGAGAAGAAACACTAATCCGCATGGAATTACATGGCCAGTTTCGCCTTGAAACGAAGCACTTAAAAGACCAGGAATCATCATGGATGTGGCTCAGCAAATGTGACATAAAGGAGACCACTAAAAGTGTAATCATCGTTGCTCAGGGCCAGGCATTGAATACCAACTCAGTGAAAAGATATATTTACCACACAATTACAACAAACCTCTGCCGAATGTGTGGAAAAAAGGTAGAAAGCGTGACTCACATTGTTAGTGCTTGAAAAAGTCTTGCACAGAAGGACTACAAACGCACACACGTTCAGTGGCTACTATGCCGGTAGTTTGGGTATGAGGTAGCGGGCGCTTGGTACCAACATACACCGCAAAAGGTAATGGACAGAAAACGGTAAGACAAAGATCCTCTGAGATTTTGACTTCCAGAGAGAAAAGGTGTTGAACACCGAAGACCAGATATAGTTACCTTTATGAGGGACAAAGGGAAGTGCCTAATAATCGATGTGGCAGTACCGAGAGACCAAATTATCAGCACGAATGAAAGAGAAAAGGTCGACAAATATGGAGACCCGAAAATTGAGATCGCCAAGATGTGGCAGCTGCGAGAGTCAAACATAAAGATTGTCCCTAGTGTGATCAGAGCATTGGGTTCAATACCTCCGAACCTGAAGAAGCATTTGGACACGTTAGAAATACCCTACAATCTTGGTGCATTGCAAAAATCGGCGTTACTTGGAACTGCACGAATACTGCGTAAAGTACTGTCTGTCTGAGGCCCTTATTGTGACTTGACATACAGTACAAAGCCCCTGTTACACACATTATCATCTACAATATCACAATATTGGGTACTCTGCGACATCTTCATAATAATAAACCATAGGCTTGGTTAAAAAAAAGGACAATTGAAAAAGCCAAACAGAGAGCCTAATTATAGCAGCCCAGGCATCAAGTGATAAAAACAAACAACTTGAGGAAAAATTTATATGGGGAGAATGTGTCAGAAAAATGTAGTGTCTGTGGAACTCGAAACGAGTGGCACACATTGTTGCAGAGTGTCCCAAATTGGCACAGGAAGAATATAAGAAATAGAGGCAAGACCAAGTTGTAAAAGTTTTACACTGGAAGCTTGGCCAAAAATGGAGATTTGAAGCGGGAGACACATGGTATGATCATCGGGTCGGAGTCAGAAAAATATAAGATTTTGTGGGACTTTCCTATTCAAACGCTCAAAAAGCTAGAAAATAATAGACCAGACATAACCATAATAAACAAGGAAAAGCGAAGTTGCTTACTAATTGATCCATCATGTCCGTTTGATCCTAGAATCGTAAAGAAAGAGGACGAAAAACAAAACAAATACAAGCCCTTAAAATTTGAAATTGCAAGAATTTGGAGTATGAAAACTGTAAAAATTGTGCCTATAATAAAAGGTGCATTGCGAACTGTAAGCAAAGATATAAACAAATGGTTGAAGGAGATTGGAATACGTAGAACTTCTATAGAAAGTTTGCTTCTTAAGGACAGGAAAGATTATCAGGAGGATGCTAAGCACTTGAAAGACTATTGAAATTGTGTGGATACCTAAGGTTACAAGTAGTAACCCGCTACCCACAAAAATCCTACCAGGAATAAGACCGAACCTGAGTCAAATAATCAATAATAATAATAAGGGTTTCAAATTTTGACACAAGGCCAGCAATCTTGGGGAAGGGTTTAGTCGATTACATCGACCCCAGTGTTAAACTGGTACTTGTGTTATCGAACCCTAAAGGATGAAATGCAACGTCGACCTCGATAACATTTGAACTCTGAACGTAAATAAATACATTAACGCATTTTGATCGATTCTAACAATCCAATACCCCAGATGATAACAATGATTAATAATAGTGATACAACTTACCAGTTTCAATTCTATAACAACCTTGCTGTTCCAGACATCGTAAATATACCAGTACAGAGGACCAAAACCTATTTCAAATGCTACATAGCGTTCGTTTTTCAAAGACTGTATTTTCCTGGTAGATTAAATATATATAATAATAATTATAACCAATGTAAGTATTATTCAGTATACATAATATGGCAATGTACAGCGTTTTTAGTAAACGTGAGATAGCGAGGGTTTGAAACCAGATCCCCTATGTCCCGCCTGGCTTAGGAATTACAGCAAAGCAATGATTCATGAGCTGGAGAGAGAAGTAGAAAATGTTACACCATGGGCATGGCAGACATATGTGATAGAAAGACTAAAGCTGAGAGCTATAAGTAAAACAAAATAATCGCTACATAGTTGGAGTAGTTACAGCTAAACCCAGCTTGGTGTAGTGGTTACATGAACAAGGAGGGTGGGTTTGTATTACAGTATGGACCAGAATAACATTAACGTGCCCTATTAGCATTAATGCTGCTTGGCACAGCTAAAAGTAATGGTGCTACCGGAAGGTGTCGAAATCATTATGATCAGCTAATAAAGAAATTGTCCCCACGGTTGTACATACATACTTATAAGTATCTATATAATTACATTTATCAAAGTCTACTCACAAGAAATTGACCAAACCGATGCTATAGTAGAAGATATTTTCCCAACGTGATACACAGCAGAATCGAACCTAGAACTATGTAGTTACGAAGAGTTGTTCTTAACCACACAGTCATGTCTGTGCCTAAGCTCATGTAACTGCAATTATATTCCTACAAGAATATATCATTCATCACATATTTTCATGATATAATTTGTCCTGAAGGGGTTCAATTATCCTGCGGTATATTAAAACAAAAAGGTGAAAGGGAACGGAATTAATGTGTATTTGAAAGAAACATAGTCCAACGCTGAAACTTATTGAATCAATTAATTGTGCTACTCAGCAACATTTCTGAGACTTAGATATAATGCTACAATTGTTATTCAAACCACAGTGGAAGTAGATAAATTATATGGGGCTACTAGAAGGATTAAAACATATGGCTATTTTCAACATTGAGTCAATGTAATAAGCTTTATATGAGTGCTAAATCAGTGAGAACGTAGAATGAACAACTATTGAGTAGATGGATAACACTCGATTAGGGATAACAATCGAGTATGGATAACAATCATTCAAATAATTATAGTGTCTTTTGCCGACCGAGATTGGAACGACGCTGAAAATAGAACAGGTAGAAAATAAAACGTAAATAGTGAACAACTATAGAAATACGCAGAGTACCCTCCGGATGGAAGTCAATACAAAGGGAGTAACTATCTTTTCACACTTATCTCTACAGAATATCTGTAGAGATAACCTAAAAGTGATTTAATAGCACTGCTAACAGAGTAGGACACAGTATTGACTTATTAAGCGTTTAATATACTTTGTGGTATATTATAGTTGCATAACGAAATACGGCGTCCTTACAAGTAAGTAATATCTCTTCACAATGCGAGGTGGCATTAGAAATTTGAGTTTGAAATCAAGGAATGTGAAAGGATGCAGAGAGTTCACATATAGAAATATATGCATATAATTGAAATTCTTTTTTTTTTATTGTTATCATTATTTAGTGACGAAAAAAGAGAGACAGAAAAGAACATAAGTATATACTATGGATGTAAGTACAAAAGTATGTAGACGATGGCAACTAATGTTGTTGATGAGTGGTCAAAAATCAAGCATTCAACGCAATGATTTTACAATCTGGCAGAATGAATACATACATACATACATACATACATACATACATACATACATACATACATACATACATACATACATACATACA
>JAOPUL010004744.1:117451132-117461228 GCA_027564515.1 Octopus rubescens
TCTGGTTTGGCTTGGTTTCTACAGCTGGATGCCCTTCCTACCGCCAACCACATTTACAGTGTGTGCTGGGTGCTTTATTTATATATATATATACACACACGCGTGTGCATTCATGTTAACGAGTTTATATTTCCGTCATCTTCACATGTCATTTACAGATCGTTAACAAAATAGCTCACTCAAACAGTTCTCCACATAACTAAGTCCATGCTGTTTGTTGGTTGATAGATTGGGAGATTGACTCGCATCAACAGGTTGGGGGGATAGCGTCAGGAAAGCAATCCAGCCATGGAAAACTTTGCCCCAACGTACTCTTGTCCGCCCCATACAAACACGGTAAAGCAGACGTTAAAACGATGATGATGCTCTCGAGATGGTAGATAACCATGGGAATAAGGACCTGAAGAAGTCAAATACAGCAATAAGTTTTTCTTAAAGACTTTAGCTTGGAGAAAACAAGTGATAAAAAATACATATCAGCCCATCCTCGGAAACCAAAATTTATATTAAAAAAATTATTTAATTATAATTTTAGAATAATGAATCCTAAACTGGAAAAGGGTTTTGAAGAAAATGATTACTACGGGTTTTGCTGGATTTGTTGAAGTAAACCTAGCATGCTCGAATTTTTATTTACAAAAATGACTAAAGCTAAAGTGATCATTTGTTGTTTTTGCAATAAGATATATATTTTATAAAAATGTATCGTGAAATGCAATGTGTGTGCGTGTGTGTGACTGACCACGTATGCAATTTCCTTTTTGGAAATTTGGAAATGGCCACCAAAGTAGAGAGAGACATCACAGAGTGACAGAGAGAGACCCCCCACCACCCCACATGGTTGCATTGCAGTATGTAAAGAAAAAGACCACATGGCTGCACTGCAGTATGGTGTAAGATTAAGATATAACAGAAAAACTGAAAATAGACGAGATAATAAGAAAAAAAAAATCACGATTTATCCAAAAAGAAAGGACCGAACGAATTCCAGCGACGTTCTCGAGGAGAACTTTTCCTACATAATAGGAATATAACCCCCTACAGATGGTTGATTAGAATGAAATTATGTAGTAACAATTTGAGATACTAATTGCCATTTCCTATCGGAATGTATTTACACGAAGGAAGGAAAGATCCTGACCCGACTCCTATAAAAGAAACCATATGAGAAATGCAGAGCTATGTGCTTGGACTTGCAATGACAAACTAGTGTGAAATTTAAATCAATTCTATTTCTAGTTAGTCTGCAAAACAATAAAAGTATTTAAAAAAAGTTTCCATTTATTGGAACTGAACGGATTGATTCGTAACGATGTGTATACAGTTTAGGAGCACCCTATGTGTATAACAGACGAGTTTAGACTTGGTTACATCTAACCATCAAATGCGAAAGAAAACAGCTTAAAAATAGTCTCAATGTTAAATGCTTAGACAATGTATTGAGTTCGGAGGGTAAATGGTGCATTTTATACCCATAATGTGTGCTCAGGCAAATCTCTGAATAATATATATGCAATCCCGAAACGTCCAAACCAAACTGAAATGCAAGTGAATAGAGCTGATAGCAAGCGCGCGCGCACACAACTTCACATGTCGTTTCCACGTAGTCAAAAACTACTAGAATAACAAAATAAATGTAGGGATAAATTTAATGAATAAACACAAAAAATACTCATTTTCGTCAGATCATTAGTGAATAGGTCCTGAGTAATGAAAGACATTCTTTAATATCTTTAAAGAATAATTAACATATTGAGAAATAAATAATTCAGTTGAATTCTTGCTTTAATTAAAAATTCGAGACTCCAAGACAAATGCAACCAAAGAAATTAAAACAGTGAAAATATTAGTAATTTATAAGCAATTAATAGGACAAAAAAAAAATCCAAGCACTTTTCAATAATGTTCTTTTAAAGTTGGTGATTGAGACAAATATTCTGTCACAGTTATTTTTTGTTTTGATTATTTCAAGTTTAGAAAAAAAAAGAAAGTAAGTATTATATTTACTAAAGAAAAATGACTATTTTTTAATTGTAAATATTACTATAAAATTACTACAAATTACGAGGGGGTGGGAGGCGTGTATGTAAGAATTTGACCATATGGTGTCGGCAATGTTTGAAACAGTCGTAGCAGTAATGTGCGGAATTATCGTAAATATTTAATTACATTTTTAAAATGTACATTATTCTATTCTTAAGAAAATGTTTATGAACCTTTAAGTCAGATTATAAAATGAATAAAACTTGCATAAAAGGGACCATAAATGACTTGAACTGTCAAAGCATTCTTAGGGAGGGGAGACATGTGCTTTTTACTGACACGTTTCCAGTGAGAACAACACAGCTGATGCTGATCAACTACCACATTGGGAATGTGAAGAAACAAAATTGCATTTCAAACATTTCACATAGAAAAATTATTCTTGCAATTATGAAGAATTTCATGAATTTAGCATTTTGAAATTTTAGAAAATAAAACAATCTTTTAACTGAAAGAAAGGCGTATTCTGTGTCGATTTAGAAATGCCGGTCGTAAAACGTACAAGATCCGTTCCAAATTCAAATACAGGATTTTGAAACAGTCTATGAAATAAAACAATTATATATAATCAAGAAATGGTGAAGGATTTTCGTCACATAAAATGCTTCCGTATCCAAGACGAGTTTACGTCGCAATATGGCTCAACAGGAATACGTTTGGGATAAGTCTATTCCATGCAACTTCAGCATTTTCATAGATTTATGGAAACTAAACTTCTATAGAACTTATGCTACTGACTTAGGACAGTTGACCAAAGGAGATATTTTAGTCATCTTGTTTAAAAAAGATGAAAATTAAAAACTAACCTCGGCAAATTTCAGGATATCATTTTAGTTTTTATTAATTGTATAGCTTGAAATTAGTATTATAATAAGCCTTATGTTTGTTCTGGAGTTGACGATAGGAAATAAAAACCTGCTAACGGCTGTTTGGACACGGTGCACAATTTGAGATTTGTAAAAGTAATTAACCAGCTGTTAATTTACAGGTATAAATACATACATGTAACTTAGCTGTTCATGCGTTTTTAAAATTGACACACTGCTCACCGCAACAAGAAGTTTTATTTAGTCTGCCAATCCAGGGGTGGGGAGAATCAAAGCAACCCGAATTCCACATGGTAAATACACATCTAGACTATATTTGCAGCTATAAATCGTTTTAAAGCGAATGGTTAAGATACAAGTATTGTATTATGAGGCAAGTAGAGTTGATTATTATGCTACAAGTCCGGCTTTGTCGATCAAGAGCGAGAAGGCGATATCGAGTACGAAAAGATCAACTTAATGCTTGGCGACATTAAACAAAATAAGAAGAAATCTCATCCCAGTTCATAGAAACCAGTCTTATTAGAAATTTTAAATCAAACAAACGTGAGCTGGTATTTATATGTGAAGTGAATTGGAATAAAAGCCAATACATTTCGTGACTCAATAATACTAAGTTAAAAAAACAAAACAAAAAACATTTAGATATATAAAAACATGACAGTTGTAAGAGATTTCACCAATATATGAAAGAGAAAACAGGAAGGCAATAAGAATAATAAAAGTGAATGGGTTAATTTCGACCAGAGTAACCAGGAAGTGTTTGTGAGGTCTAATTTCTTAAGTAATTCTAGAAAACTGTTTTATATATTGAAACATTCATTCTTTAGCGATGAGAAGGATAGTGTTGGATTCTTAAGTCCGGTTTAAATGGTCTAGAATTATTGTCTAAGACAATGGGACAGAGCGTTATCAGTAGAATGGGCAATAATGAAAGGAGGTGAAGGTCTTCTATAAATAACTTAAAAGAAAATAGAATCTCAGCAGCATCCAAGAACTAGTTATTACACCATGTCAGCCTTTTTTGATATATATATATAAATATTTCACACCCTTACATATCACCACGTCACGCATACACATGCAAAAAATTTAAATTAAAAACAGTCTATTTCCATAACACACACATACACGTTTCCTCAGCTTAGTATTTCACCGTCTTTTGGGACACGTAGATATTTCAGAAAACGACATAACCATTATATAATGGTAATACACTTCATTTATACATGTCTAGTTACACACAGCGATAGATAGAAATGCTGATGTCTACGTGCAAGAAAGACAGAAAAGATAGAAAGAGAGATAGAGAGAGAGGATAGAAAGACAGAAAAGTCAGTGCCGGCTTTACCTGGAAGATAAGGCCCAGTATAAACACCATGGCAACACAACATACGATGTCAGCATGATTCTGGATAAAATATTCTTGGCTCAAGATCGGGGGATTCTTCGTACGTTGACGTCGCATGCCCATGTTTGCTTGTTATAGTAGTAGTAATTGAAAAAAACCCTGGAGTAGCTAGTAAGAAATATAAATGTTGTGTTGACAGTATATATAGAGTTAAATCAGAAAAGATAGCTCTATGGTAATTTCTTTTCAAATCTTTCGATTCCGTATCAACGTGGGGAGGGCGTTTTTGTTGTTGTTTTTTTAAAACACCCTCCTTTAAAAAATATAACAAATAAACCTATTTTTTTTCCTCAGAGATATCTGTAGTATAAACACAATGGGTGGTAGATAAACACTGATGTTGGTTCTTTTTAGCAGCAAATCTTACTGCTGATTATAAAGTTGGTCACGCTGGAGCAATGGTAGCTGGTCGTAATGTACCAGGACTGTTAAAGCTAGCAAAGATAAATAGCTAGCACCGAGTGAAAGAGAGGGTGTATATAATTGAAAGAGGGGGAGAGGAGAAGTAAATAAGTGAGCAGAAGGAAGAGGAGGGGAGAGAGAGTAAGATGTGATTAAGGAAATGATTGAGTGAGCAAACAAACGTGATAGGAGAGAGTGAAATTATAGACAGAGTACAATGAGTAAAGGGAAGAAGTAGATGCGAGAAATATAAACTTTAAGAAAGAGGAATCAAGGGGAGTAGAAAGAGAGAGAAAATCATAGAAAGTGTGTGAGTACATAAAGAAAAGAGGAGGAAGGGGAGGAGCAACGCCGAAAAAATCTTTCAACGTTTCGTGACGTTGACGCGAATACTGACAATAGGGTGAGTGATAGAAAGCGAACAAAAGAAATACAGGGAGGAAGGAGAAACCATTTATAAGCCGGTTGGAGTAGTAGTCAAAGGTAATAGACAATATTATCAGAGTGTAGATATCGAAAGGAGAATTGACAATAAAAACATATTTATATGTATGTATACAGTTAAAATAGGAGGGGGAGAGATGACAGAGTACAAGTAAGAGATATGAATTATGACGAAGGAGCAGAAAGCGGTATTTGAGTGAAGTATGACGTTAGAGTGGAAGAGATGACAAGTGGCGGTAAGAGTATAAATTAGAAGTCAACTCAAGGGAGATAAATCGATGTCAAAGGGTAAGTAATAATTGCCTGACTAGAGGAATTAGTTTTGAAAACTGGTGACAATAGCAGAATAAATATCGACTTTGGAGAAAAAAAAATGAAATAGAACCAAATCATATTTGAATTAAAAAGAACCTCCGCGGCGCGGAAAAATTATTTACTGCATAACTTTATATTCTTACAAATTTTGGCACAAGGCCAGTAGTTTTGGGGGAAGGTACGAGTCGATTACATAGACTGGTACTTATTTTATCGACTTCGGCAAAATTTTAACTCAGAACGCAAGGAGCCGGAAGAAATGCTAGTAAGAATTTTGTCCGGTGTGCTTAGCGATTCTTCATGACTTTATATTAAAGGAGAGCTATCAAGAAAAACAACTACGATTGACCGGAAGCTGAAGAAGTAATCATGCGCGAGTTCCAGAAATCTATAACGGAAATGTTGACGTTGCAATAAATAGAAATCTGATTGGTCAAACGTTAAGCTGTCACCGCGGGAGAAATGAAAATAGTTACAAACCGAAAGCATGTGTTTTGTAGTGGTGTCCATTGTCGCTTTTGATATTCCATTCCAGTACTATAAATTTAATGGAACCGAAACAAATAATTCTACCCTCCGTAATGATGTGAGTTACTTCATAAACCCATTAATATTTTTTTTCACACGAAACATTAACCCTCTGGCTATACCCAGCCCAAATATTCTACCTGTTTTATGTTCAAACAGGCCAGATACTACCTCTCACACGTCATTCTAAAAGGAAACAATTGCACCATCGAAATCTCGAAACTATGAAATAAGTCATCATTAATTCAAAACAATAAATAAGCATTACATCTGACAGAGTAATCTGAAAGCTAAAGGGTTAACTATCGCCGGGTAAAAGAAGTATACGTGAATGAAAAAATGTTTTATCAGAAAAGTAATTGCTATTTAATTTAAAAGCGTTTTGTTTAGCTATTCTCAGGTGTACTTCTTTAATTGTGATGCTAAAAAAAGACTGAAAGTTTATTTTTGTTGATTGTTCAGTTTATGTTACTTAATTTTCATTCATAATTTATTTCTGTTATTGTTTCTGTGTTTAGTGGCACATACTCGTATTAGCGAGAACATCTTTGTCTCACGAAACGTGGCGAACTTTCGAAATAGCTATCACTGCCTCATGGAGAAGGAAAGGGTTAAGAATTTGGGTGGCAGTTTCTTTCCGTGAAAGGATATTTGTCATTCTTTTTTATTTTTTTTTTATTTTGTCCACAACCTTAAATTCTTTTTACAGTGTTGGTCCCCCATACCGTACCCTTTTCCGGTATAGTTATTACCATTAGACCCATTTCAACGCTTTTTGGTGCTTCTTATGTCTTGAACACCAGAGATTCAGAATCTGCAAAACCAAAGTGCGATCATGTTCAAGTAATTCAATACTTTTTGTTTTATATTTCGTCTGTATATAAAATGTATCAAAATATTTAGTTTTTTTGTTTTTTTTACTTGATTCAGTCATCTAACAGCGGCCATGCTAGGGCACCGCCTTGAATTTTTAGTCGAATAAATCAACCCCAGTACTTGTTGTTTCAAGCCTGGTACTTATTCTATCGATTTCTTTTGCCGAACTGCTGAGTTACAGGGACGTAAACTAACCAACACCGGTTGTCAAGCGATGATATTTCCTTGAACGATTCATGATGTAGATTACAATTATGTTGAACAAAATTACTTTTGAGGACTATTCCACCCTTTCCTTTCTGGAATTTGGTGAATGAATATTATTCGGCATTATTCTATATATTGAATTTCCAGAGATACCGGCACACTTTGAAAATATCAGGGGTGACTTTGTTGATAATACTATAGGTATGGAAAATTTCATTTTATTAAGAATAATCATTAAACAAATTCCAGAAAGAGTGAAATAGTCTTCAAGTTTTTTTTCCCCGACATACTTGTAATTTACATCATCAAAACGTATGAGGAAACAAAGTCGAGGCGTGTGAGTTATCCGATATAATTGTAATCTACACCATATGAAATGTATTTGGAGGCAATTTCATAATAAAAAAAATACGTTCTTTAGAAAGTTATGAGGAAACAAAGTCGGAGGGACACAGTTCTATAGTTATGCCATAGAAGCTTTGTTTTTTGTTTTATATTTTTATTTTTTACCCTATCCCAAACCATGCTTTACGGTGAAGAAAAAAGGTAATCAACAAAATGTGCCAAGTGATCTTAAACTTCTAAATTGTTTATTTCACAAACCTTTCGCTACATTTTTGCCGACGCAATCCATCAGTAGTTTCCTCTGGCTTCGGTTTACTCATCTAAGAAAACTGCTTGGAAAAGTATGAATGTCATAGATCATTTTGTCCCACAACCTGATCTCAGTAGGCTTGACAACCCATTAATGGAAAAACTCTTTTCATGAAAGCTGAAGTATTTGGTTATTGCACTAGTGCCATATATAAAGTGAAGAGTCGCATCCACACTTCTACTACTTTTGCTGTTACATGGAGATTGAATATGCAACTTAGAAATGGCATTATGTATTTGTTTAACTGCATGCAAATGCTTTTAGAGAAATATTAACAAACTTGTGTAAGACAAAGTTAGGTTAACCCTTCAAGTGTCACTGCAGACTAAGAGTAGTGAAACAGAAACCATTGACTATTCTCTGCCTCTACATGTCTCTTTTGGAACTAACAGTGGTTCACACTGAATATTAACCACCTTGGTCTCGCCAACCGGAGTGTCCAAAGATCCTGTTATCAATTTAAAAAGGGGAGATCACTCGCCTATCAATTGTTAAAATCAGAATTTGGACATTCACCCGTCTCTGAAGGGAGTGGGGATGCAATCTATGAGATTGTCAAATTAGTAATAATAGTATAACTCTGGTTTGGAATTAGATTTTTATGTTTATACAATTTAACACAAAGTCGTAAATTAAGTTTTTGATGAGGGTTTGATTTTTTTTTTTAACGATAGACATGACAGGATTCGGTTGATTATCTCGATATCTCTGTTCCTTAGTTTACCCTCTTGAGAAATAGTACTATCGTAGAACAAAGACAGAACCAGAAGTGTTGATCTGAAACCGAGTCAGTAATAGACAAGCCTGACTCTGCATGGTTAACTATTTTGCCTGGAGAAAGACGTCTAAAGAGATAGACAATCGTAAAGAATCTTATTAGTAGCATTTGAGAACAGGAATCAAATTGAAAGATGTATTCCAAAAAGAACATCTTTCCAACGAGATTATGGAAGTATTCATGACTTTATAAGCTACTGACTTCTATATTTTTTTTTTATTGGTTCTTTCACATTGCTTCATTTCGTCAGAGGTTGTAAGAAGTTCTGTTTTGCACAATTCCTTCTTGTTTTGGGAAAATTCGCTCTTCATAGCTCATCTATTACTGTGGATGGTGTTGGGAGTTCCAGTTAGAGAAAAAAAATCTCTTTGAGACATTAAACAACAGTTTGAAAGGTGATATCAGCACAAGGAAGAACACAAAAGATATTTGTTTCAAGTTATCAACTGTTTAGGTTCAACAAAACCTAGTGAAATTCATTCTATGGTCTGAGTAGCTTTCATGAGGTGTTGATTTGGTGTTAATGCATCAGTTTTCTTACATCTAGTTGAATGGAACAGCACATTTGAATCAAAGCTCAAGTGTATACATCGTCTTTTATTACACTGATAGAAAATATTAAAACTGTAAAGAAAGGTTGATCTTCCAATGTAGTATTTTTACAAGATTTATCAAATGTAAATTGAACACTTTGTTAATTTGTAATGAAGACAAAGTTTTTCTCTGAAAGTTACTATCATCATTTATGCAATCACTTAATAATTACGGCAGTTTCTTTTTCAAAATAAGGGTACAATTCACTTATGGAAAGGATGTGAAAGAAAAAAAAGCAGTAAGATGCCACACTTTCTTTCCCCCTCCCCCCATCCCATAATCATTTGTCTGGTGGACTTGACTAAAGGGGATGAAGTTGTCATTAGCAAGGAGATGGGCATTTTCTATACTCATTTTTAATAATTTTTTAAAGCAGCTTGGAGAATGGGGAAAAGTTGTACATTTCATTTTTGGTTTTGACTTTATCAAAGAAAAAGTACCACCCATTTATACATTAGCAACCCAATGACTTTTTATAGTTTCTACTACTAAAAGGGAGCTCAAGAAATCATTGCGTTATTAATTTATCACAGTAAATGTGTGGCACAACTTTTTTATGAAGTAAACCCCTGATTAAAATGTCTTGCTTTGCTGAACTATTGGAATGTAATAAGTTTGCCTTGAAGTATCAGGCACGGTCTCTCTTCAAGATTTGTCAGGATGCCTTCATATCTCCTGGTACGATTATCTTACTTGAGTCTCCTTCTTGAGAAATAGTATTATGGAATGCAGAATGAGAGCTGAGATCTAGAATTGAGTTAGCAATCAGCAAGTCCAACACACTAGTATTATTCACTGAATAAACTGTTGTAAAACTACACGAGATATCTGTATACCAAAGACTTAAGGTGGGCTCAGATGACTTGGGGTTCACCAGGATGCAGTGAAACGACTGGCGTTCTACACTAACATTAATGGATTTCTGTCTATTGAAACTTGATGTTTGGGTTTCCTCTCCATGGTCCCCAGGAAATCCACTTTTAACATGTGTGGAATAGCAAGTTATGAAAGAATTT
>JAOPUL010004744.1:117482559-117495059 GCA_027564515.1 Octopus rubescens
GTTACATTAATGCTGTATTAATATAAATAATATGAGGAGAGTTTACACTCTCCTTGCAGGACATACATAATGTTTGGCGACTTAACCACGTGAAAACCGTGCACAATCTGATATATAAGTATTTATGTTCTGGATTGTTTATAATATCCACCCATACTGAAGATTGACAACCGTAAACTGATGGGGCCCCGTGTTTCCTAGTTTTGACCACAACACTCTTCAATTATCAATACATTCATGGTGACCTGATCCACTATGAGTAAAAACATTCCATCTATTCTCCCAGAAGTGGTGCATCCCAAGAAAGACACATTATAGAATGTGCCTATCCTCATTATTTTAAGATAATAGATGGAAAATTTAGCTACTGAAAGATGGCTAAGCTTGAGCAACTACTAAAAAACTTGATGTTTTTTATACTTAGGAATTACTTGTTGATTCCTAAGTTATTGTATTTTTTCAGAGTTAGTCCCTCTTATAGATTCTTGTCGTCGCTCCAATGCTTTGACAACCTAATCTTCAGGAAACTCGAGGGCCTGGTCAATGTCAGACTCTCTTCAGAATCCCACGACCAGGCTGCTTTGCCCAAATGGTTTGGGGGTTTAGGTTTGTGTAAGAGCTCGTCTCTATCTCTTCCCTGTTTTCTTTCCTTCATCCACGCATGCTCCGCTTTGGTAGGCAACACCCTCTCCTTTCCAATATGGACTAATTCCAATAGGGAGATGGCTGAAGCTTGTTACAGTCGTGAGAGCTGGTTTTGTCAGTTCCTGTTATAACTGATAGACGGAAGTAGAGAGTGTGGGACAATCTAAGCTCAGGTGTCACCGCCTACTTTCTGCAAGTGCGAAATTTTTGGGGACTGGATTAATGCCCTGCCTGTGGCCAACATTGGTGGTCTGCTCAGTCTGGATGAGCTTCGCATCCCCAGAGCCGACGTCTGTGGGGGACTGAGATGTCACTGTTGTAGGCCCCTTGACTCCACAGGCCTTCACGGTTGGTGTTGCCACCTAAATGCCGTTCGTTTCGTTCGTCACACCAAGCTACACTCAATCATTAAGTGGATCCTGGCTCGGGTTAATATCCCCTCAGTTCTGGAGCCAGAGGCATTATCCAGAAGTGATGGGAAGAGACCAGATGGTCTTACCCTCTGTCCTTGGGCAAGAGGTAGATGCCTCATCTGGGACACCACAGTCTGTGACTCCTTCGCTCCCTCCCACATCCGGGATGCTGCAGTAACTAGGAGGGTCACTGCTCCGTAGCCGAATGGAACAAAACCCTTAATTATCGAGACCTGTCAGTGAACCATTTCTTCCAGCCTGTGGCGTTTGAGATGTTTGATGGGGCTGGGCTGCTAACAGCGAAGTTCTTGTCATCGTTGGCGGCTCACCTAACCAAGGTGTCAGGTGATACTCGTGAGGGTGTTTGGCTATTCCAATGCCTTAGCCTCGCCAGTGGTAATGCCGCAAGCATGTTGGTTTGCTTCAGTAGGTTCCATTGAACCTTGTGGTGTGCAATCAATTGAGGCACTTGGTGTTGAATTGATGTTTCTTTTGTTTTGTTTTTTCTCACCTCACCTTTTTTTTCCTTTCTTTCTTCGCTCATGTTTGTGCCTTCTTCGATCTTTGATTTGTATTCTTAATGTTTATATGTTATATATGAAAACAATAAAATTGCGTTTCTTTAATTCTTATATAATCCGTAATCTACACCATCTGAAAGGTATTTGTAGAAAATTTCCATACTTGGGTATGTAGCCGGATTTTGTTTACAAATGGTGCCGAATAAATAGATTGGGAGTAGTGGGAGTGAGGCAAACAAAATTGACAATGGAGAATAATGTAAAAAATGTTTGTGAGAAGGTACCGCTCAAAAGCCGCATAAGGTACTTTACACTACATTATCCAAGGTGGGCTACCATTTTTTTTTTAACACGATGGGTTGTTAGATGGAGATTAGGTTGCTTTTTCTAGCATGTCAAGCAAGTTTCGGGTGAACGTTAACAGCATCAATTTCACCGATTTCCAAAGGCCTACGGGCACAGTCACTTCCTCAAGACCAAACTATAAAAAAAGAAAAGGCGGAGGCTCTTGCCTTAGCCAGGTAGCATTTGAACACGGAACTCGAAGAGCTGAAGTTACTACCACAAAGCATTTTTGTCCGATGATCAAACTGTCAAAACATATAACTCTTCTGAGAAGAAGTCTGTGATGACTGCTACCAGAAAAAAGGCGTGGTGGATTTTTCTCCCCTTAAATTTGAAATGTACTTGTCACTGTTGTATGACGTCATCGTTTATTGCGTTCACTTTTATAAACCAGTTTTAGACAGAATGCAATAAACTTTATAACACCCGTTAATTCTTTTACTTTTATATATCTATATACAGTACTGAACCAATTATCGGCAAGATTGGGACCGGATGTCTCACGGATTTCTAGATTTTCTGGAGACAGTCTAAATATATACTTAAATTAAAATATAAAATAAACTATGAAAAGTAAAGGGCTAAATCGTATTTAATAGATTCAAATTAATACACTTATAAAGCAGGGTCTGTTTGATATTTATTTATCCTTTTAAAATTCTTAAAATACATTATACTCTGCCATATACAGTATAGTGTCAGGATGAAAATTCAATGAAAACACGATTTTATTTAGCAGATTCAGATAAATCCAATTCTGAAGCAAGAGTATGTTTAATTTTCATCAATCCACTTAAAAAAGTAAACAAAACTCTTTTAACGCTCAGTATGCAAATTAACTTAAAAAACAAGGTCTGTTTACTTCATATTAGGTAGTGTAGCACCGGATTTCTGGAAGTCGGATAAGAGGCACGGTATTGTATATATTCTGATGTTTAAAATAAAAAAAAAATAATAAAAAGACACGCACACAGTACAAATAAATTAGATAAAAGTGCTGACATGCGAAAATGTAATTTTAACTGTCATTTTACTTTTTTTTGTTTTTTAGTAAAAATTTTTAGTTTTGAAAAAATATAGAGCACTATAAGTATGATCAAGAAACAAACTAGATATAGATGATTTCGAATATAAAATTATATATTTGATACTAACATTTCATTTTTGATAAAATTAAAAAATTTCTTTTAAATAAAATTATATTTAGATAAAATTATTCTTAATTCCCCCGCCCCCACCAAAAAAAAACAACGAAAAATGATAGCATGGCAAGGGCGCCAAAGAAAAGATTAAAACTAAAAGATTTTAAAAAATTATATTTAGATCAGTTTAAATATGTTAGAGGTTTAAAATGCACAGAAATTCCATCTTGATGGAGATGTAAGAGGGTTAGTGAAAGAAAACCCCGAGGTTGTCCGAAACGCAATGCTTAGAAGTAACATTATGATACCGTTACTATCACCACTACTTTACATGCGCTGCTACGAATATTACTACTACCCTCAGTTTTTGTTCATTTGGCAGTGTAACATTCCTCTTTGGTAAATTTTTGTTTGCGCTCGCGCTCTCTCTCTCTGTCTATCTCTCACGCTATCTCTCTTACTATCTCCTCTGTCTCTGTCTCTCTCTCTCTCTCTCTCTCGCCTCCATCGCCCTCATTACTATTTCTAACTCCCACCTTCACCGCTAAAATTTAATGTGGCGAACAAGGGAGGTAACTCCGACAACGGCGCTAACTCATAGGAGGGAAATCAGGGACAATTAGTTGTGTTCAGCAGAGAGGGAAATATTCATACATGCATAATACGTAGAGAGACAGAAAGAGAGAGAGAGAGAGAGAAAAAGAGAGAGAGAGAGAAAAAGAGAGACACAAACACAGAGTGAAAGATATATATATATACAAACAAAACAAAAAGTACATATACAGTTAGAAAGCGAGATAGAGGAAAATAATAGCAAACAAGCGTGTTTTGAGTAGTTTTATCATTTAACCAAGCTGAAGGGAAATATGACATTAGATTCCTAAACCAGGTGTAATCAAACCAAATTAAAAAAAAGCAGGTAAAGTAATATTTTTGTAATTTCCAGAGAATTCCTTTGCAGGTTCTGTTACTGGAATAAGTACCCTATATACATCCGTAAACGATCGAAATTTCTGACAGTGTTTTATCGGGACGCAAAGTGTTGAAACGTTCTTTGACCAAAATTACTTCCATTCTTACAACAATAACCTCGCTACACCCTTTTCTCCTTTTCACACTATTAACCTCCAGGTTTTAATTTGTCCTGTTTTTCTCACTTTACTTTAATAAATTTCACTTATAAAAATCTAATTAACTCTCTGGCCATCTCTCACATACGTGTGTATTTAATATCGGCAACCTCAAGTATTTCTTTCAGTGTTGTTTCCATACAAAGTCATTACTATTTTCTGATGCCCCTTTAGGAAAGGCATGAACGTTAACAAATCCAATTTGATGCCAATGCTATAAATCCTTATTATCAAAAAAAAAATATCTTCGATTAAACTGATCTTTGAAAACATCAATAATTAAGCAAACAAAAATCCCATCATCTCAGCTTATCTCTCATTCATCTTCCTGCGTGTAGAATTGAACCCTGGACATCTCTTATGATCGATCAAACTCACAATATGTACACTATCGATCCCAGATCCCTTATTTTTAAAACTTATTTATTGTTGTAAGTTCCTTTCAGTCTCTTTTCTTTGTTTTTTTTTATCAATCAACAACTGTGTCAACCTTTGTTTAATGTTTAGCCAAAGTATTGACCAAAAATAAATAGATAGATAGATAGATATGCCGTTTAGTTTTACTTGTTCCATTAAGGCGACAAACAGTGATTACTGACTTTTAAGATATCAACTGTGTTGTGTTTTCAGATACACATGAGTATGAAGGAACTTAATAGCTCAAGTGACTCGTAAAAGAAGAGTATTTCATTTAAGTACAGTTTTTGGCTTTGGTGCTAAAATTGGCTTGTTTCTTTCTGCTTGTCATCGTTACAACTTTATCGGGGTTTTCATCTTTACCATTGTGGAGATGAAAACTGAGATTCTCCTAAACAAGGCGTACAATTGACACATAGGGTTTCTAATCTGTATCTGGAATCTATGTTCTCCTCTTCAAATAACACAAAAAAATGTTTTGATTATTCAGTCGTTGCTGGTGATCTGGTTTGTATTTGCATAACAGCTATTGGTATAGATAAAGACTGAAAGTTTAACTAATTTATGTCTGCATCGATGAACATAAGGGCGCTTGTGCACAGGTTGTTTGACCTGCTAATACAGCAGTCAATAGTTCAATCAAAGTAACTTCTGATCCCAAACACAAATCAATGACAGGCATTCCGTCATTTGATCCTTCATCATTGGTGTCGTTTTAATGTCTATTTTATTAGAATAGAGTTTAACAAATCTGTAATGTAGAATATCTTTTGCTTCAATGCAGTCTGTGAGACTCAATATTCTCGGATCTAGTTGAGCACTGAATTCTTCCATTAAATAAATAGTTTCCTACTGTGACAGTATATTTCTTCATGCAGTTTATTATGATGAGGATAAATTTTCATACCTGCAAGGTTGATAAAATGATGCTAGTCAAGTTCAGGGGTTGGTTAAATCAATTATACCCTCCCACTAAATTTGAGATACCATGTATCTATGTTAGAAATTATGTTGATCAAGACTATGTTTTGATGTTCAAGGAAATCCAAGATGCAGGTCGTATCACAAAAGATAAAGTGTCAGCCTTCGTCAATTATTTTTCTTTCCGTTATTAAAGATTTAAACCCTAACTAGTTTAATTTGGTGATAAATTTTATAATATAGAAGAAATTACTTTTCAGAATTTAAATATTGAGGTTTCAGAATTGTACTTGCTCAGCTTGTGACTTGATCTCAGATCAAGTGTGTTGAAACTGAAACAATTATGCTGTAGAAGAATCATGGTAGTCTTTTAAAAACAAGGAATGGAAATAAGGTTGTAGATGGAAAAGTCAGATTTCATTTAAATAACAAATAATATTAGCATAATTAAATATTTTAAGTGGCATATTACTTGACAATATGACTTGTACACAGCGACTAAACAATGTATATAATTTTAATACATTAAATGTATATAAAAAAATCACTATGTGTACATGTGTGATTTGTCATTGTTTCCTTGATTCTTCACAAATATACATATACTGTTACATTCACATTTGTTTAATTCTTAATCATATGCTAAAGTGTGTCAAAAAGACATCAGTTCATCAAAACTATGACACATAGTATTAATCAATCAAATCCTCATTACTCTCCCACTACTTGGGAAAAGAGCTCCACCTTTTCTCCATAACTTTTGGCTTTAGGTACCTAATCTCTAATTTTTTTCAAATCTATCCTATTCATCCATCCATCTTGTTTGTTGGTATCTCCTGTTTCCCTTGTGGTGTCTTGGAATCAAGTCCATCAAATTTTTCATCCACCTATTGTTACTGATCTAGATTTATCCAGCTCAATTTCATTTCAACAATTTTTATGAACTTGACAATGTCATTTAGTTTTTGTTTCTTTTCTAATCTGTTTGGTTGTGAGGCCATGAGTTAGAAATCATTTTGATCAAGACAATGTTTTGATACAGGTGATATCACAAAGGGATTAAGTGTCAGCTGATATCAATTGTTTGTCACATTTTAAAAAGATTTGTGCTCTCACTGGCTTAATTTTGTGATAAAGTTTATAACATAGATAGTCACTCATTCATCTTTGCTATATCAGGCTATGGTGGATCTATTCACCAAATTCTTCTTTGCCAGCATGGGTTTCTCTTTGGAGACCCCATTTCCAATCTTGCTTGCAAACCCACTTTTCCATAGATGTCAAACCTCAAACTATTACTCCATAACATTGATGTAAGTGAGCCTCATCAAAGCTTTTTTATTCTTAGCAATTATTTATCTATCCCTAAATTAGTTTACATTTTGAGGGGTAATCCCTCAATCAGATTCTCACCATACCTGCAACTCTGACAATCTAATTTATGGGAAACTCAAAGGTTTGGTTAATGTTAAGCTCATTTTAGTATCCCCTAGCAGCATTGCCCTCGCAATTTGAGGGTCTTGGTTTATGTAAATGCTCCTCTCTATTTCTCCCCTGCCTGTTCCATTTTAGTGGGCAACATCCTTTCCTTTCCAACATGGGCTAGCTCCAACAGGAATGTGGAGAAAACTACAACTGTAGAGATTGGTGGGAGTCTTAGTTCCAGAGCGGGGGAAATTGACTAAGAGAATTGGGAACAATTTACAGTCAAAACACATTTTTGCTTCTCATCTTGATCATGCTAATTAATATTTAAAGTGTTGCCTGTGGCAAACACTGGTGGTTTACTTAGCCTGGATAAGTTCTGCATCTACATCACTCTTAGAGTTAGAGCTAATCTATGTGGTGGAATAAGACGCTAGTATGGCAAGCCTCTTGATGCCAGGTGGTCTTTGTAGATTGTCATATTAACTGAATGTGGGTCACTTTGGTTGTCACAAATAAACCTAATCATTAAACAAACCCTGCCAGGGTAAATAGCATCTCAGTACTGGAAATAGTGAGATTGTTCCAAGATGATGGGAAGAGACCCAATCATCTTACTCCTTGCCTTTGTAATAGAGGTAGAGATCTTGTATGAAATACCATCGATAGTGACTCTTTGCTCCATCACACATCCTTAAAGCTGTGGCAGAGGTGGAGGTTAACTTCATCCATAGCTCAATAAAATAAGACACTGAAATGCCATAAGTATGTTGGTAAATTACGTTTTCCAACCTGTGGCATTAGAAACATTCAGGGGAGCTGGAATACTGATTTTAATATTAACATCCCATCTCACTGGGTGAGGTTCATCAGGGCAGGGCCTCTAAGATAAATTTGGCAAGGTGGAACAAGGCTGCTTTCAGAGTTCAGAAGGTGAGGTCTTCTCCAAACTGAAATGGAGTGCAGAGAGTTTTGCATGGATTGGTGGAGGGGCTGACAAACACTCATGAGCATTTCCATGACACTCTGGGCCCTGGACTGATGTACCAGCTGACCCTCACCCATTATAGGTCCTGCATGAGGGTGCTTGGCTGTTTCTGTGCCTCAGCCATGCAATCACCCATACTAATGCAATGAGTGTTTTGGGTTGTCTCAAACACTCTTGGAAGGGAACACCACTATTTTGTTCACATACTCACCATTTTTGGTCATTTTCTTACTATCCACTTTTATAAATAATCTTCTTTTTCAATGATGTTTATATTCTTCATAAAAAACATTTGTTTTTCAATATTTTGTTTTAATGATCTTTGCATGATTTTCCTAGCTGTACTTGAATGAGTGAATTGAGTGGCTCTTGGTTTGCTTGCTATATCTTAAAATACATCCACTGTACTACATCTTTCATCAAACAATACAAAGATTCAAATAAATTCCTACTCATAAAGGAACTTAAAACTGGGCCATTTTATTTACTCCATTTTATTTACTGTAGACTATTCACGGCCTGTTTATAAGAAATATTTCAAAAAACTGTAAAAACTGTGAGGAAGATGAAATGGGAATTAATATCAGTGGCAAATTTCTCAGATGCCTTTGATTCACATGACATAGTTCTCATGTCATGAGATCTAACTGAAAACCAGGGTTGGCTGTGGAGTAGGTTTATAAAAACTTTGATTTTGAATTCAACTTAACAATTTATGTCATGACCAACTCTGATTCTTCTATTTGTAATTAGGCTAATCATATATTTCTTGTATTGATTGAAAGCTCACAACATAAATGACTACTTTTTAGCACCTTAATTTGTAAAGGTTTGGGTTTAAAGGTTATTGCTATGCCATTGTGGCTTTTTTCCATATTAATTAACCCTTTAGCATTCACATTATTCTGTCAAATGTAATGCTTATTTATTCACATTGTTTCAAATTAATCATGCGTTATCTCAGAGCTTTGACATTTCAGTGATGTGATTGTTTATTTTTAGAATGATATTGTAGGGTTGGTGTGAGAGGCCACATCTGGCCATTTTGAACATAAAACAGGTAGAATATTTTGGCTGGATATGGCCAGTTTAAATGCTAAAGGGTTAAAGCAGTTACAAATGATTAAGTATATGGACAAAGCATACAAAATTAAAATGGAAGCTGATCTTATCAAAATGATATTTTAAAAAAAACTATAAAAATACAATAAAAGAAAATCAGCAACCTCTTCCTTTATCAGTTCAAAAATCTAAAGTTTGTTCTTGTGGCATTCATCCGGGACGGGTTGAGCCGGCTCCTAGCGAATTGGCAGTGTCATGAGTGAGATCGATGCACTTACGCCTGTTAGCAGCTGACTCCTTGGCGAGCTCCAGCCATTCACGGTTCCAATGACGAACGCCAAAAACACGAGGACCAAAGACGAGCTCCAGATCGGCCTTAACTGTCGAAAGCCAACCTGCCTCTGGGTTCCCCACAGTGGCTTACAAATGCAGAGGAGAACTGCTTTCACAGGCAACCCTTTATCTCATGAAACCCTCAATGAATTTGCAGAACTACGGAAAAATCTAAGGTACATCAAAGGATATAAAACTAAAATGCAACTTAACAAATGACCATTTTGAAAGAAATAAACCCAAGCTAGATACATAACCCTTCCTTTTCGAGATTAAAGCATTGTTTGATTATATAATTGAAGTGAATGTAATATGAAAGATTATTAAAAGAAATAAAAATTATGAGGATAAGTAAAAAATTGTAAGCATTTTTGTTTTTGTTTCTGTAACTTGTTAAAACAAAAGCAGAGGTTGAACAATTACATCATTTTTGACATAGTCTCCTTGCTTTTTGATGCATTTCTTCCAGCGCTCCACAAGCTTGGTTTTCATCAGAGAAAATGTTTGGCTGGTCGCACAGCTATTTATGCGCTGCTTCCTGTACTTCATTATCCATAGCAAATCAACAAGCTTGTATGTTGTAAGAGATTGAAAAGTTTATCCTTAAAAAATTTTTCAGAGCAAAAATTCAAATCCAAAGTTTTAAGAACATTTTGTGTTCTATGAAAATCCTTCTATGAAATCTATGAAATCCTCTATGAAATCCTCCTTCCTAGAAACCCATAAGTCTAATTTGACTATTTTCAGTGCAGAAAATCTTTTCAACATTTGACTTAGGTGGGTGGTATTGTTGTAACAGTTCTAGCTACATTACTGAATTAACCTCTGGATAAGAAGGAATGACTTATTCTATGGTCAATTTTGACTAGTGGTCATCATTTTTCACTTCTTATAAATTCATTATTAAAAAAAAAAAGTCTTGTTGAAATTTTTGGACACCTAGTGTTTGTTTTTCAGTGTTTAAACGGTATCTCTTTACTTTTGAATGTTCCATTTTGTCCATGTTTGCTTCACAGTCTTAACATTCAATAATAATTACATATGAAATTTTAAATTTGAACACATATTACAGTTTCTATTTGATTAGAGTCTCTATGTTTTTACTGATTCTAATTCCAACCACAGTGACCCAGTAATTGCTTCTGACTGGTTCTACATCACTCTTATTAGAAAAACTGAAAGCAAGAATAAACATGAACAAAGAGTAAGAATGAACATGAGCAAAAAATAATGTTCAGAAATTGAAATGTCCTTTATAATGTACATGTGGTTGGAATACCTTTGACCTCAGATCTACTTAATTACTGCTGACCTGAAGTTTGACAACAACAAACAAAGAATAAGGTCATAAATGTGAGATGTTACATTCCTCACAGTTATTGAACTTATTCATTCAACTTTCTTCTTGAATAATAGTTGCTAACTCAGGCCATCACTAACCAGTAAAAGAATTAAAAAAAAACACACTCTAAGATAAAGCTAGTAATCTTTAACCCTTTAGCATTTAAACCAGCAATATCCAGTCCAAATATTCTACCAGTCTTATGTTCAAACCAGCCAAATCTTGTCTCTCAAATCTACTCTACAATATCATTTTAAAAATAAACAATCACATCTTCAAAATCTCTAAGCTACAGGATAATATATGGTTAATTTTTTAAAATGTGAATAAATAAACATTACATTTGGGAGAGTAATCTGAATGCTGAAGGGTTAATGTGTCTTCTTGCTCATTTTCCCTTTCTTCTTTATTCCTGCAAAGGTTTTCTTTATACCATCTTTAGTTAAAAGGAAAAATATTTTTATCTGTGCATGAAGAACAAAGTTTTTAAAAATCTTTGGTCCCCAGTCTATATGTACGTCCATCTGTCTCTTTCACCGGTCTTATGTCAGGTGGCCCCTGGCCTATATGTCTCTCCCTGGTGTCTGTTTTCAGTCTATATGTCTGTCTGTCCATGGTCCATATGTCCATCCATCCTTGGTCTATATGTCTCATCCGTTAGACTAACAATCGCCTGTGGGCCGGTGTCATTGTAAAAAGCACTTGTGATGGTGCCATGTAAAGCACTAGCGCCAAGAGTCCGGTGCTGGTGGCACGTTAAAAGCACCCAGCACACGCTGTAAGGTGGTTGGTGTTAGGAAGGGCATCCAGCAGTAGAAACCAAGCCAGTTTAAACTCGAACCTGGTGCAGCCCCATGGCTTGCCAAGCTCTGGTCAATCGTCCAATGGAAAATGGATGTTAAAGGATGATGATGATGCTGATGACAACAGACAAAAACTCCCAACTAGTTATATACTGAGTGCAGGCATAGCTGTGTAGTTAAAAAGCTTGCTTCATAGCCATATGATTGCAAGTTTGATATCCCTGCACTGCACTTTGGGCATGTCATCTACCATAGCAGCTTCAAGTTGTACTTTTAAGGGAAATTTGGTAAGCAGATCCTGTGGTAATTCATATATCTATATTCTGGTCAGTATGTCGGTGGAGGCGATGCCCCGAGCGTCGTGTAAGAGACAAAATACGATTCTCAATTTGTCTCAGATCGGTATTTCTGGAAGCGAGTTGTACAAGGTGAAACAACACAGGAGATGACGCACCGAGCGTCGAATTCTCGGTACTAGTGGCACGTTAACAGCACATGCTGTAAATATGGATGGTATGAGAAGCAAACGTCGAGAGCCCGGTGCCGGTGACACGTTAAAAACACCCAGCACACACTGTAAATGTTGTTGACGGTAGGAAGGGCATCCAGCCATAGAAACCAAGCCAAACCAGACAGGAGTGTGGTGTTAGCTCCCGGCTTGCCAGCTCCAGTCAAACCGTCCAACCCATGCTTGCATGGAAAGCGGACGTTAAAGGATGATATAGATATATATATATATATATATACACATATATATCAAAACGGGAGATTGGAAAAATTTTTTGGTATTATTTCATCTGTCGTTGTCGACGATGTCCAAGGATGTCACATGGGAGAAGAAAACGGGGCACAGTGTGTCCCGGCTGTGGCTGATTAGTCCGATGCATGCTGGGAAGGCTCTGGGCAGAGGTTGGGCACTGGTGGATCTGCTAGGACCAAAACCAAGAAGTTGGCGCAGGACTTGTGCAGTTCACATTCTCTTCGTGCCACTGCAATCATGTTTGGTTTGTAGG
>JAOPUL010004744.1:117712075-117725554 GCA_027564515.1 Octopus rubescens
TATGTGTCCAACCCATGCTTGCATGGAAAAACGGACATTAAAGGATGATGATGATATATATATATAGGCGCAGGCTATAGAAGTGACTGCACTGATATGAATATGTTATGGAAATGGAGGAGTGAGTGTTAGGTGTCGATGGAAGGTACATTCAATTGAGAAAGTGACCAGGTTATACTTCCAGGAGATTTGGCCTCACAGATGAGATGTTGTTAGACTGAATCTACTGGGAAAATGCTGTATGCAAACAGAGAAAAATTACACATGCACACACACATGTGTGTGTGTACAGAGACAGAGAAAGTGCTTCTGATTATATAATTATTTATTTATTTATATATCTCTTTACTGTTTTTTATTCTGTTTCATGGTACTTCCTGTTCTGACTTGGTATTGAAATTTTTCTATTTTTTTCTTCTTACCTCAGCTTCTCGGTTAATAGCTGAGCTTGCAATGATGAACTTAAATCTACCAGCTCGTGTCTGGCTGCCCACCGCTGAGAAGGCCAATCACCATATTGTACGAGTACCGAATACTCAGGCTGTGGTGCTGAACTCTAAAGAAAAGGTATGTTGTTGTTGTTTGAGCTCCAGGTCAGTCCTGATTACATAGACTTATACAATCAAAATCCTGAAACCTGTTTGTGTTAGTAGAAGCAGTGGTGGTTTATAAGTGTTTGTACTGGTGATAGTTGTAGTAGTGGGTGTGGTAGTTGTCATGTTGGGTGCAATGTTAGTTGTGGCATTTGTCAAGTTAAGATATCGACTAGTTTTTTTTTTGTTTTTTGATAGATTTAAAATTCACATTCACTTGCAAAGAAGCATTCACACATCATTACAAGATCTTGCACACACACACACACACACACACACACACACACACACTAGTATGCTTACACATACCAATGTATTCATTTTGATGTTCATACAGCTACTAAAGATAAAAGTGATTTTGAGCTATGAACAGGTGTGTGTATGTGTGTGTGCGCGCCCACACACACACACACACACAAAATTAAGGGAGACAACTGTTTTAGTAGAATTCCACGGCTAAGAAACCTTCATTAGATAACAATTGTATGATTTAGAAAGATCAATTAATGATTGGTTTCGTTCATGTTAAGCTCTCTCAGGATTGATGGATATCATCATCATCATTTAACGTCCGTTTTCCATGCTTGCATGGGTTGGATGGTTTGACCAAAGCTGGCAAGCTGGAGAGCTGCTCCAGGTTCCAGTCTGATTTGGCTTGGTTTCTATGGTTGGGATGCTCTTCCAAACGCCAACCATCTTATAGTGTGTGCTGGGTGCTTTTAATGTGCCACGAGAAATTATGATAAATATCAGTTTATATCATTAGTTCGCTATGTATGTTTCATGTGGTTGCTTGGAACGGCAATTGGATGTTTCAAGTGTGGCTGGAGGCTTAACCATAATGGATCATCAGGGAAACAGTTTGTTGCATTATGTTACAGGGATCAAATGTCTAAAGTTGGACAGATGTCAAGACTTATTGTGTTTTAAGAGGGAAATAGATAGAAAGCAAATGAAAGGAGAAGAAAGAGAGAAGACAGAATTGTAATTAAGGAAAAAAAGAAAACTAAAATCATCATCCTCCTTTAACGTCCGTTTTCCATGCTGGTATGGGTTGGAGGACCATATTAAAAGGGCAAAATAGTAAAAAATTTATAAATGAAATGAAAAGTAAATACATACACCCTAGAGATAGAGAAAGATATATAAAGAGAATCAAGCTGAAAGAGAAAGAAGTGTCTGTTCTCCCTCTCTTGTTACCATATTTTCTTTTCTTTCTCTCTCAAAATGATATGACAATGATGTGGTAATAAAATCAGCAATGTGACAATGATTATAGAATAATCAGGGATATGATAATAATGATAGCATAATCATAGTGATATGCAAATGATGACTATGAATACAGTGATATGACAGTGACGACTGTATAACCGCATGATCACAGTATATAACAATATTTTGATATGAGGCTGATGAAACTGAAGTGCTGTTTTGTTTCTTATTTTTCTAGACTCCCTACTTGATATATGTTGAAGTACTCGAGTGCGAGAACCCAGTCACTAGCCAACTGCCAAGTAAGATCTTGGAAAATACTTTGCGTTTCACCCGTTCAGAGGAGGACTTGACCCATTACTACAACAGAAGCAACAACTCTCCAAAGCCTGAGTTTGCCATTTATGGTACTTCTGACTTTGATGATTCTGACTGTTGGTTACAAGATGATGATGAAATCCTGCAAGCTATGGTATGTTGCTCCCATCCCACTTTTTGTTATACAAATTTTTTTAAAGATTCATGGGTGGGAGTTTTTTCCCCCCTTATCTAAGGGGCACAAGCACTCACACACATACACATGACAAACTTCAGTTTCCTCCTACGAAATTCACTCACAAGGCTTTGGTTGACCCAAGGCTATAGTAGAAGACTCTTGCCCAAGATGCCATGCAGTGGGACTGAACCCCAAACCACATGTTTGGGAAGTGAACCCCTTATCCACATAGCCATGTCTGCATTCTATAAAATTTATCTATTTGAATAAAAATTATTGGAACAAGTTTATATATTTATCATTGAATAATGTTCTGAATCTTGGCATCTGAGTATTGATTGTGAGAGGAATATAAATATGTATACACTATAAATTTATCTGGAAATGTGTTCTTATCAGTGCTGGTCTGATAAAAAGGACAGTGCCTTTACCCTTTTCAAGGCCTTCATAGATTGGTGGGAGGGTAGGGAATGTTGTCCTCAGACCAGAGATGTGTAACAAATGCTTGCAACAAAATGGTCGCCACTATAAGGTACTGAGTGACCAGGTAGTGGTGTAAAAGCAGGCAGTAGATGAAGTCTATCTCTCAAGAAGAAAGGTCTCTCCTTCAGTTTTCCGGACAGTTTCCTTCTATTAATTTTCACTCACAAGGCTTTGGTCAACACACACACACTTGATTGTGCAAATGGATTATGTAATTTCTTTTTATTAACTAAAAAAAAAATTAACTTATCTATTCAGTAAACAGTCATTTAACTATTAAATAAACAACCATCTATCTAGTCAACCATTTGTCTGATCAACAAACAACTAGTTTTCTATTCAGTAAAAAAATCATATTTTCTGTTCCATCTGCCCTCTTTTAATTTATTAGTCTTTAACAAGATTTTCTTTTCATGTCATTTCAGTATTCAAATCGGTCAAAATCAAGTGATACAATTTCCCAGTTCTCTGCTGAGAGTTCTACGAGTGCTGATAGTAAAGACCCTGTGTACATTGCTGCAGCTGATATTCGCCGACGCCTATCAGAAAACATTGCTGCACCAAAGGGAAAATTTGAGGTACTTTTAACACATAAAACACATTCTACTGTATCAGTTTATAGGGGTGGGTAATGTGAACAGATGATGCAAGTTGAATAAAGTATACAAGAGTGAAATTGAATAGGTGGGGGTATTATAGTGTAGCAGTTAAGTACCCCTTAATAATAATCCAACAAGAGACTATCCCTATTAAAGTGTTCATATTTAAATTAGAATTTCAATCTGAAGTAAATAGATGAATGTTTGAAGTTTGAAGATGTTAGTTTTCTGTGTAAGATGGAAATCATAATTATTTTTTGAGTTCTTGAATAAGTAAAATAATGTTTACCTGTCTTATTGTGAATATATTTTTAATCCTTTTTTTTTTCTTTCTTTTTTTAAAATGTGAATTACTCAGCGAGATCCCGAAGATCCATCTGCCGCTGCCCTGAAAGAACCTTGGGAAGAGAAAGTTCAGCGTATCCAAGAAACTTCTCCATATGGCCATCTACCAAATTGGCGCCTTATGTCTGTCATTATCAAATCTGGGGATGATTTACGACAGGAGTTGTTAGTGTATCAAGTTCTCAAGCAACTACAGGTGGGTTGTTTTTAGACTTGGGTCAAGCCTGATTGGTCATACCTGTGATCAAGTGCATTCTACTTATAACCTTCTTGTCTTTTAGGGAGTAGGTAAAAAAAGAAGTTTTGACAACCATATAGAGAGGCCTGACTAGCCAGCACTTCTGTTTCTTTTGTTTTCATTTGCTGTTGCTGTATGCTGGATGGACCCAGTGTTCTCAGGGAATACTGATGTATTGCATGGCTATGTGATAAAATAATTTGTTTTGCAACCATCTGGTTCTGTGTTTTTGATTCCACTGCATGGCATCTTGAACACATGTTTTCTATCTTAGCTTCAGGTTGACTTAACGGCTTGTTCATGGAATTTGGTTGATGTAAATTGTGGAAGCCCACCTGAAGGGCATCCAGTTGTAGAAATTATGCCAAAGTAGGCAGCAGGGCTTGGTGCAGTATTCCAACATGCCAATGCCTGTTCGGCTGTCCAACCCATGGCAACATGGAAAACAGACATTAAATTATGATAATAATGATGATATATATATATATCATCAGCATCATTTTAGTGTCCACTTTCCATGCTGGCATGGGTTAGATGATTTGATTGGAACTGGCAAACTGGAGAGTTGCACCAGACTCTAGTCCGTTTTGGCTTGGTTTCTACAGCTGGATGCCCTTCCTAACGCCAACCACTCCAGTGAATGTACCGGGTGCCCTCGATGTGTCACTGGCACGGGTGCTTTTAACATGGCACCAGCATAGGTACCTTTAACGTGTCACCGGCACGGGTGCCTTTAATGTGTCACTGGCACGGGTGCCTTCAACGTGTCACTGGCACGGGTGCTTGTAATGTGACACCGGCATGAGTACTATTAACATGCCACCGGTACGGGTGCTGTTAACATGCCACTGGCACGGGTGTCTTTAATGTGCCACCGGCATGGGTGTTTTTAACGTGCCACCGGCACAGGTGTTTTTAACATGTCCTCGGCACGGGTGTTTTTAACGTGTCACCGGCACAGGTGTTTTTAACGTGTCACCAGCATGGGTGCCTTCAATGTGTCACCGGCACGGGTGCTTTCAACGTGGCACCAGCATGATATATTTCTGTAGAAGATGTAAATATTGTCAAGAAAATCAATAACTCAGTGTGCTTGAATGAAATCCCTTGTGCTATTCATGACACCCACTTGTACAGGCAATCTTTTCTCAGTCTTGCCATTGTAAATGCTATGAACCAGTAATTGACCAAATGAAAATCAATAAGCAATGATGCTATTAATCACAGAGCATGATGTTAAATAGATAAAAATTATGAAGAGGTGTTAAATGAAGTGTAAATTGATATAAGTAGATATTGGAACCTCAACAGTATGTAACAGGATTATGCTAATGCCCCTTGATATGTATCTAAAACTCTCCTCCCTCTCTTGACCAACATACATTTTTGCAAATCATTTAAACACATAACCAGCAGTTCCTTAGTGAGTGGTTCACAGCTCCTGGCTGCAATGTTGGTTTTGAATTTTGTGTGAACTTTGCAGACACTTTACTCATGTGCTTTTATTTATCTACTTTATTTCAGAATATCTGGGAAATCGAGCATGTTCCTCTGTGGATACGGCCGTACAATATTGTGGTGACCGCTAATGATAGTGGTATGATTGAGCCAGTGGTCAACGCTGTTTCCTTGCACCAGATCAAGAAACACTCCAAGCAGCTGCTTATCAACTACTTCATCCAAGAGTTTGGCCCTATCAACAGTGAAGAGTTTCTGACGGCCCAGAAGAACTTTGTGCAGAGTTGTGCTGGTTACTGCCTCGTCTGTTACCTCATGCAGGTCAAAGATAGGTGAGTTACATGATGATCTCAATGGATTACCATACTATGGTCTCTGTGGGCTACTACATCATGGCTTTTCATGGGTTATCAAGCATGGTCTCTGTGGATTACAACACTATAGTCTACTACATCACAGCCTCTGTGGATAATCACATTGTGATCTCTATGGGTTGGCACATCATGGTCTTTGTGAATGATGAAAGATAGCTAAGATAGCTATGGAAAATACTAATAATATTTGGGATGGTAGTTAACCTTTAGCTAAGTAATTGTAGCCGGAAGTGATTTATTGAAAAATATTTGAAGCTTGATAGCTAGAACAGATCATAGAAAGCTTGAATTTAGATACATACATATACTGTAGGAGATGTTTTAGAAGTGACCCTTTGCCTGAGTTATGAAAAATTCTCTCCTTCTCTAAGGTAAAAAACATAATTTTGAAATATCAAAATCCCCTTCTTATCACAGCATTTGAACTTATCCAAACTCACAAATTTTACTGTATAATTTTTGCTCATGCAGATTGACATCGGTTTTAGAAAGTTAGGGTGGGTGATGGTTAGACTTATAACCTTATTAGGTCTTAAATAAATCACTGAAGACCTTTCTTGGGGAGTTACACACTGAAATAACTTCTTGTTGCCTTCTCCAGTTGTAAAGGAGTATTTGAATTCAGCACTGCAAATAATAAATTACTTAAGGATGCCTGCATATGGTCGCTCAACCTATTAGACAGAACAACCAAATCACCCTCAAATCACACCATACTCTCTTAACCCTTTTACTGTGGAAAGCAGGTTTATATAGCAATCTATCTTTTGTTGAGATATGACAAATCGTTTAAGGCAACGTGACTTGTTGAAAATATCAGTTCTGTGTTTGCTAGATATTTAACATTAATAATGGAATAACCATGAAATTTAATTTCACAGTTAAAGGGTTAAAAAGAACAAAATAAGATGGATATAGCTACAATACCTTTGATTATAAGGTCTGCTCAGTCAAAGCTGATCCAAGGCAAACAACAACAAATCACTTTTTTTTTTACAGTGCTGTCAGTACTTGATATGGTGAATCCTCACATTTAGGATCAAGTGGTGTTAATATGCTCATTAGACTCATCTTACTCAGAACAACATAGAATAATAACATTAATAGGTTATTGATGATGATGATGATGGTGAAGCCTTACTTTAATTGATTAACATTGACTTTTAATTGTGATTTATGCAGATAATTTAGGTTTGATCGACAGAAGAATATAAGATGTATGTGTGCCTATGTCTTGTAGTTGTTTAACTTCAAGTCAGCCCTGAGTAAACAAACTTTAGATCAAACACAATCCAGTTGTGACCATCTTGCTTCTTTTTTTTTCTTTTTCTGGCAGAGTATACCACAGAGTACATTAGCCAATGTACCTGTCTTTTAAGATGGTAGGGCATTGATTATATTTGCTATTTCTATTGGGTGGAACAACCATATGGGGGTTTACTATTTGCATCTGTTATGTAGCTGCTATTTCTAACAGGTAAAGCAACCACATAGGAACATGGTGGTGGGGAGTGGGGAATTAAAGATGTTTTATGTGTGAAATTTTAAAAGTTTTTCTCTGAAAATTGGTATTTAATTCTCTTCTGTTATTTTCAGACACAATGGAAATATTCTGCTAGACTCAGATGGTCATATTATCCATATTGATTTTGGATTCATTTTGTCGACATCACCTGGGAAGAATTTAGGTTTTGAGAATTCTCCTTTTAAATTAACCCATGAGTTTGTTGAGGTAAGTATTTTCTGATGATTGTGGTTATCTATCATTGTTATTTCTTTGGTCTAGCTTACTGTCGAGAGTCCTGTGCCAAGTGGTAGTGGTGAACACAAACACGAGAGAGAGAGAGAGAGAGACACACACACACACACACACACACATACATTACAGGCTTCCACACAGTTTTCAACTACCAAATTCACTCTCCTTTTGGTGGCCCAGCATTGGCTAGGATGATCAGAAGTTGAACGAACCTCTGATTTTACATCAGAGAATCCTTCTTCTAGATAGATGTTCTAACAAGAAATAGGGATCCATGTGGCAAGCTGATTCATTATCACAAGTATTTCTATGCCTCGCGCAATATGTGTGTGTAAATATATATTTATTTTCTCTCTCTTCTAGGTGATGGGTGGCCTTGGCAACGACATGTTTGAATACTTCAAAATCCTGATATTACAAGGGTTTGTAGCCTCAAGAAAACATATGGACAAAATCATACCTCTGGTAGAAATCATGCAGACAGGTAAGATATCACCATGTGCATAGGGTTGTTTGTCTATCATCATCATCATCATCATCCTTTAACGTCCGTTTTCCATGCTGGCATCTATGTAGTGTATATATGTGTGATTAAAAATACACCTTTAAAAATAATTTTTTAATGTGTTAGAAGAAAAGGTCAGTACCCATGACCCCTTCTGGACTTTTGAGACTGGTGGCAAAAATGGAGGAAGTTATCCTTAGTGGACTTCACTAAAGGCACTGTGAGCCATGTAGTGTTGTTAAATCAAGCATGTGGTTAACTCTACCTCTAGCAGGCTTTCACAAAGTTATAGATGAACAATAAACAAAGCAATGTTTGGAGTTCAGGAATAATTATTGTTATCTGAGGGGCAAAAATGGGGAAAAAAAAAAATATGGAAATTTTGTGCAAAAAAATTATTTCAGAATTATAATTCCTGTCGTATGAAACTTAAGTATGATAATAAATGAAGTAAAACCTGCCCAATTCCCAGGCCATTCCCTTCTCCACGAGTTAGTGATAGCTATTCAAAAACTCCACCAAGCAATTGACTTGTGTTTCTTGGAACTTGTTGCTGTTGTGGAGCTCCAGGTTAGCTCTATCAAGCAAACAAATTTGATTCAACTTAACCATCCATCCTTTATTCAGGCATAGTATATCTAGAACTTCACTACATGTTCTTCTTTTGAAGAAAATATAACAGCTGTTTTGTAGGAGGTCGAATGATGACATAGAGGTTCCATTGTTTGTTTGCTTTGCTGTTGAATTGTGGTTTTTGGCCCTGGGTCATGTCTTATTGCACACACCTGTAATCGAAGGTGCTCCAGTTGTGACTATTTGTAAAAATCCAGTAGTCTGTATCCAGTACGCCTTTCTCTTTTTAAGTTAATTGAGGGAATTCTGTTGCTATTTCTTGTAGGACAAAGAAACAACATCGAGGCTTCTGTTGCAATAGTAATTATGAGGTGCAGGCCAATTTTGGTTGGAATTGTATATCATGATAATAAACTTCCAAAGATGCTGTGTCCCTTCTGGAATTTTCTCTTCCAGAGCAGATAATTAGATACATCTGCCATCCACAAAGAAATACCAATAATTTTTTTGAATTTTCACTTTAGTTGATCCTTGTATCACTGCCTCAGTGCTCCTATAGGGCATGTTTCCTACAACTCTCCATACATAAGTTATCTTTAACAGTAATTGAACTAACATTCTTTGAATGTGGCCTACCCATAATGTATACCTATGAAGGTGGGGTGGGGGAGCACATTCCTGATTTGTGGAACTCTATACATGTTTTTTTTGTCTTCTTGTAGGTTCACAGCTTCCTTGCTTCAGTCGAGGAGTGAGTACAATCCGTTCCTTGAAAGATCGATTCCACCTGACACTGACTGAAGAACAGTTACAACTGTTGGTTGACAACATGGTCGAGAGCAGCCTAAATTCCCTCACCACCAAGCTCTATGATGGATTTCAGTACCTTACTAATGGCATCCTTTAAACCTTCTTCTCACCATCTCCACACCTGCTGCATCTGCTGTCCCCATCACCACCACAATTACCCTCTTCTATCTCCCCATTGTGATCACTCCTTCCTGATTGACAACCCCAGTTTTGGTGTTTCATGTCCTCCTACTCTTATATATTTTTCTTTCATTTTTTTTTTAAGTTCTTTCTTCCCATTTTTCTTCTTATTTACTTCTTTCTTACCATTTTTATATTTTCTTGTAAGAATCCTTATTAATTCAGATTTCCATCTGGCCTTCCCTTACCACTACTAACACCATCACCACCACTGATTCCTCAAGTTCCCTCAACTGTTATTTCAGCTGTTTGTTGATTTTTAATTTGTAGAACACAACATCCAACTAGACTCAGCTGGCTACCCAGCTAACTAGACTTGGCCTAGTGTTATTTAATATTTGTTGTATAATAACTCTGGTGGATATATATATATATATATATATATATACAGATATATACAGATGTATATATACACACACATACAGATATCTATATATATATATATATATATATATACGTATGTATATGTATGTGTGTATCTCCACTAAGCCATCCATTACACTTTGTCTTTACCACCACCACCACAACCATCACTACAACTAGGATTACTGTAATCACCATCACAGTCAACTAAAATGTTATTATTGTTGTTCTCCCCCCCTCCATCCTATATTATTCCCTCTCTCCTTCATTTTGAAACTTCTACCCACCCGTCCTCTACCACCTGCCTACAAAATGTTCAACCGATTGTTGCAGGTCAGACTCAAATGTACTAAATAACAATCTTTGATTAGTCCACTCATTTCCCTCCTCTCTCTCTCTCTCTGGAATGATTTATTCGAAAGATAGGAAGCATATTATGTCCTTTGATCATTTTGTAGTGAACTCTGGACAGTTTGGGTGAATGTGTATATGTAAAACAGGTGGCTTGCTGGGTACATTCATGGACAGTTCATCTGAAGCTTGCTAGACATTGGGTATTCTGGAGGAATGTTTGTGAATGTGTGTGCATCTGTGTTTCTGTGATTGATCAAGTTCATTGTTAGGACAATATTATCACATTCCTGCTGATGTTGCCATTGTTATGTTACTAACTTTAATTGCTCACTTTACTTCACTTCAGTGTTAGGAATCTATAAACCAGAATTGCCTGAGGTAAACTGACATCCTACTCAGTAGAGTTCTTCTCCTACTGGTTCTTAACTCTGCCAATTTCCAAAAGTGAAGTGAAAGTGTGTTACAAGCTCCTATGGATTGTGAAAATATTAATTTAGTTACGATTACCGTCTATATCTTTACGTTCTCATATTAAATCAGGCAGAGTTTATCTTTGCCATTCATCCTTTCGGGGTTGATAAAATGAAGTACTGATCAAGTGCTGGGGTCAATATAAGTGACTATACCCTTCTGCTGTACTTAAGTCTTTGTGCCTTTGTTAGACTCTGAGGCGGTGAGCTAGTAGACTTGTTAGCGCATTGGACAAAATGCTTCTCTGCATTTCTTCTGGTTCTATCTCCTGAGTTCAAATTCTGCTAAGGTTGACTTTGTCTTTCATCCTTTCCGGTTTGATTAAAATAAGTACCAATTGAACACTGGATTTGATGTAATTTCAGGTGGATAATAAAGTAACATTCACTCCATGCGCACGCACACATATGTACGTGCGCACACACACCCCATGTCGAACAGATGAAAGATAATATAAATTCAATAAGGTTAATAAATTAAGCTATATAGATTAGTATTAAATTAACTAGCCAGCATGGAAAACAGACATTAAAGGAGGATGAGGAAGTTACACAGCATTTGCTGTGTTTGAGTAAGTAAGTTACCTGTGTTAAATTACACATTATATAGTGTGTTTGTGTCAGAATGTGGGAGTAGAGGTGGGGATGATTGTGGTTGATAAAAGTTGGATGTGTTTCTGTATACAGTATTGGTCATAGGTGCCTTTGGTGGAGCAGAGAGATCAGTTTAGTGTGTTTTGGTGATGGTGATCAACAGTTAAAGAGAGGGGGGAAGATTCATGCAGTGATGGTGATGTTAATCAATGGTGGTACTGGTGGTAATGAGATGCACAAGATGGGAAGAGAGGGGATGGGGGAATGGGCAGGATATATTTCTCTGGTAGTGGTGGGTTTGTTTTTCCAGTATATTACTGGCATGTATTTTATCTGAGACACGGAGGAATGGAATCACAGTATAGTAAACCATCCCATCCTAATCACATCCCAACCAATTGGATTTGGAACTCAGAAAAGAATGTGGAGGGTGGGGGGAGAATGGGGTTTGGTGTTCCTGAAAGTGGCACTCTCTCATCTGCTGGGTGTTTACCATCTGTGTCGACATTCTAGCCTTCACCTATGACACCAGCTTTCTCATTCTCTCTTTAAAAAATACTATTTGCCCCTCCCCCCCAAATATATATATACATGCATACATATATGCACACACATAAACACAGATATGTGCATGTGTATATATGTATAGATATATACACATGCGCACATATGTATATACATGTGTGTGTATATACATATATATATATATGTACACATACACAACACATGTATGTATGTAATTTGTGTGTGTGTGTATATATATATATATATATATATATGATAATGGGAGCTAACCTTACTAAATGCATGGCTTTGATTATACAATTTCAAACCTCTTGTGTGTACCCTTGGGCAAGGCACATAACTTTGTTTTTCTGGGTGTGTTGTGACTGACAAACAGCAGATCCTCATTCATACCCCAAGGTCGAGTGATTAGCAGCAGCAGGAAAGGAGTATCTCACTGTAAAAAGATTTAAAAAACAAAACAAAACAAAACTATAAACTGCAACAAAGTTTGAAGGAAGAAGGATAATTAATTAAATTAATAAAGATAACTCAGCCATTCTAACATGGAAAAAAAAAAATATAAATGTAAAAAGCAAAAATAAACCCACAATAACAATACATGTATATATATAATATATGTGTAATAAATATTCTTTCAAAAAAAAAATAAAAAAGAAAGAACGAAAGAAATGCTGCAATGTAAAGACAAGACAATGTAAATAAGAGTTCTTCTAATTGGAATTAAATTGTAAATTGTAAATGTATTTTTTTTTTTTATATATTTTAAATCTTTTTCTCTCTCTTTGCTTTTCTGTTTTTCTTCTTTTCTCATCCTTGGGATCTCTTTCAGTTAAAAAAAAGAAAAATGTTTTAACTAAAACGCTTTGATTTTCTTTTTTTTTTTTTTAAATTCTAATTTCTTCTGTGTATGTAGGTATGTGTTTGCCTTTAATATGCATTGTTGTTAAACCACAAGCCAAACCTGGTTGAGTAGACCTGTGATCAGAAATGTTCCATCTGTGACTATTGTCACTTTGTATATCTAGGGATACATTGCCCAATCCATTGTATCCTTCTTATTTTTCAAGATGTTAATGTGTGTGATTTGTGGGAGTTTCAACTGTTTTCTTTTGGAGGGGAGGGGGCATACGTAGGTCAAACAGCTACGTAGAGGTTTATGTGAACATACAATATTTTCTTCTTTTTTTTTTAAGGTATTGAACCTGGTACCATATATTTTATACATGGTAATGATGATGGTACATTTTGTAAATTTGCTTGTAAAAAAAATACTGCAAAAACAGAAAAATAATAACAGCAATCCAAACAAAAAAAAAAAAAATATAATTATGGTTAATTATCATTTTAACACCATTTTGTCCATACTAGAATCGTGGATTTGACAGAATTTCAACAAAATACTTCTATTAAACATTGATGAAAATGTTGACGTTATAAACATATAATAATGGTAATAGGATGAAAAGCGGCGAGCTGGCAGAGTCGTTACCTCGCCGGGAGAAATGCTTAGCGGCAATTCTTCCGACTTTACGTTCTGAGTTC
>JAOPUL010004866.1:0-12038 GCA_027564515.1 Octopus rubescens
CATACATACATACATACATACATACATACATACATACATACATACATACATACATACATACATACATACATGTAGGCGGTCTGCTCTGAGACAAAGCTTGACCAATTCAAACACAAATATAGCGTTAGTTCCTCAAGTAAGAACGGATATGGCTTTTGTGCACGGAGACTCTTAAAAAAAACTTCCGCAAATATTGCAATCGTGTCTTAGTTCTGAATGTATGTTTTCCTTTTTTTATTTTTTGTGTATGTTTTTTGTCTCTTTAAACTTCCGGAAGATTTACACACCTTTTGACAAAAATGACACTGAAAAACATTTTCTTCCATAAAATGATGATATTAGGGTGATTGTAAACGAGATTTTAGACATACATTTGGCCAGAAGAAATGTCCTTATTTGATTGTTGAACGGGGAAAATCAGTCCCCCAGACCAAAAACCTGTGGATCAATGGCCTCTCTATCTCTCCTGTCCAACACAAAGAATACTACAAGTACCTAGGCATTGAGGAAAATGTACCATACGAAGGTACTGTGAATAAAGATAGAGCGACCCAATAATAGTACACCAGACTAAGAAATATATGACAGTCTGAACTTTCCTCTTACAACAAGACAATATCCCACAAGGCATTTGCAGTACCAGTGTTGATTCAAACATTTGGGATACTTGACTGATATGTAGAAGAAAACCACTCCATAGATATTAAAGCCCGCAAGGTTCTAATATCAACTGGAAATTTCGACAGAAATAGTGATATCGACAGGCTCTACCTGAGAAGCGATAGAGGATGCAGAGGCTTGAGATCAGTGCAGACAGCCGTCGAATGTCGCATAGTCTCTCCCAGACAGCACTTAGTAAACAACAGCAGCAAAAATAAATACATTAACTTAGTGCTGAAAAGTAAAGAGAACAATATCCTACGTGATGGAAGTGAGCTCCCCAGGGAGCACACTCTTATTGATGACCTTCCATACAACCCCAAATCAAGCGGACTAGCATACTTCAAAGAAGACCAGGAGGTGAAACGCTCAACATACCAAAATGAAAAAAGGGTATGTTTCCCGAAGACTTGAAAAAAATAGTAACATTGACACGAAGCGAAGCCTCTCTTGGACTCGTTACTGCTAGATCACATCACACTTCGAAGGCTATGCACTTGCAATCCAAGAACAGGAGATTGCTACTAAATACCTAATCAACTAAAGAGACAGTGAAGCCCTTGGAGTTTCAAGATGGAACCGAAAATATAGATTATGTCATATTTCTGTTGAAGACATCACACATGTGATTATCAGCTGCTCAAAAATGTCATCAAGGCACTACCTCCCTATGCGACATGACGTTGTCGCGAAAACAATATACAATGCCATTCGGGAAAAAGACTGTCCTGGAAGAAAAATATCGAGAACCCCCCTGTTATTGAATACATACACAAATATCAACACAAGGAATACTGGTGGAACATCTGTACAGTGTAAGCATAACAGGCCGAATATTGTTGTTTGGGACAGACAAGAAAAAGTATGTACCGTCATAGAGGTCAGCTGTCCTGCTGATGCGAATATCTCTTTGAAAATCAAAGAGAAAGAAGATAAATATGGACAACCGCTTCAAAACCTCCAGCTTCTATATCCGGATTACAAATTTACATTTCTACCAATAATAATTGGAGCACTTGATTGTGTAAATAAATGCCTAACTGTTAGTCTGAATAAGCTTGAATTTTCAGGAAAGAATATCAACCAACTGACTCACACATTACAGATACAATCTGTGAGCGGAACAGTAAAATTATTCAAGACTTTTCTCAGGTTTAAAATGTGATATTGTTTTTGGTATTTACATTCCAATGATGGCGCTATGTATCTTTGTTAGAAACCAACTCCTTCTGGAAGAAATTAAATGATAAAAAATAGAAGATAACCATACATACATGGAGAGGGAGAGGGAGCGAGAGAGAAAGGGAGCGAGAGAGAAAGGGAGCGAGAGAGAAAAAACTGTGTATCTTGTAAATGAGAAATGTGTGAAAAGTGTTTAAGGTGAGATGGTAGTTTCCTTTCGTCAGTCGCTGTGCAATAATCAAGAATGATAACTCAGGGATACAAGAATTCATTATAAATTAATGCATAGGCTGAAGTGATACGAATTAATTCAGGGCCACTGTATGTGGTCACTCAAATTGCTAGAAATAGTAGACTGACTAACCTCTCTCGAATCATAGCCTACTGTTTGAAAACGGAGGGAAACGTTAGACAATATAGCCCTAGATATGCCATGGCTGAATAATAGGCAACATAGTCACGGTTAAAACACTTTTAATAATAGGTTTGATGGGATTAAAGCTAAACAACAACAACAACAACAACAACAACAACGGTAACTCGACACAAATAGGGTGTGGTAGATTGATCTGCTGGAAACAGCAGTCTATTACAACCTACTGTATTCAGAAAAAGGAGGTTCAACACGAGATAATGTAATCTTAGACACACCACCCCAGTGTAAAATATTGGATGGTATCTTCTCATTCTGGGCATGATGGGTCAGGATTAACACGGGGTTAAACAACAACAACAACAACAACAACAACGACGACGACGATGACAACAACACCGCCACCACCACCACCACCACCACCACCAACAACAACAACAACAACAACAACGACGATGACGACAACAACAACAACCTGAAATGACTGGCCTGGTATATGACACATGTGGTATTTAGAAAAAATGTCCGTAAAAGTTAATTAAGAGAACCAGCAGGGTTTTCTGCCAGTTATAAATATATTTGGAAGCTACAGGAAGTACTTCGCTGTCGGAGATCAGATTCCGGTAAATAAATTCTTCGGAACGGTTTCGATATTCAGTCAGAATTTCATTTTAGTTAATCCCATTTATGGCCTTCTACGTCAGTAAAACCTCATTTATTCCTCGTCTATAACGTTTTAGGGACTGTATTTTTACTTTATCGATATTTCCTCCGAGCCACTAGGTAAATGAGATGTTGGAGGTCAAAGTCCTGTGCCCATTAGTGCGAGTGTTCGATACAAAGACACTTAAGCCTCAGCCAATAAGTACGTCTAAGGTCTAAATAGATCGCACATGACTTCTACAGGCATCATGTAGTTTTGTACAGCTTGTTGCATGGTTGGATCGTCGGCTACTAATCTAGTAATCCCTCCTAAATAGGCAAGCCTGGTGAGGAGACACGCACACACACACACACATATATATATATATACGATGGACTTCCACGCCGTTCCCGCCTACCAAATTCATTGGTCAGTCTGGGGTTATAGTAGAAGTTCACGTAGTGGGATTGAACCCAAGAACACATTGTTGCAATGTGAGCTTCTTAACCACACAACCAACTTTTTTTTTTGCTTTTACTTGTTTCAGTCATTAGACTGTGGCCATGCTGGGGCACTGCCTTGAAGGGTTTAGTCGAACAAATCGACCCCAGTACTTACTGTTTTTAAAGTCTGGTAATATTCTATCGGTCTCTTTTTGCCGAACCGCTACGTTTCGGGGACGTAAACACACCAACGCCGATTGTCAAGGGGTGGTGGGGGACAAAGCCACACCCCCATAGGTATATGCATATACATAAATATTTCAGTTTTGGTCTATCAACTCCACTCACAAGGCTTTGGTTGGCTCGAGGCTACAGTAGAAGACGCTCGCCCAGAGTGCCACGCAGTGGGACTGAACCCGGAACCATGAGGTTGGGAAGCAAGTTTCTTACCACACAGCCACGCCAAATTACTGCTAATTTTAAGAAAACGGACCTTTTGAATGACGAGATCCTTGGCTATAATTATTTGAAAAACAGTGATATGGGATGGTCACGCCTGGAATATCTTTTCTCAAAAGATCTACATGAGCAACAATAAAAACAAAACTAACAGTTGTGAAAAAGAAAAACCACATCCGCAACGTGGTTTCAAAATAGGTTGAAGGCATTTTAATTCATTTTCTCTCTGCTAATGTCTACTTGGAAAGGCATCAACACCAATACATCCGTTTCATCCTAAATTATATTGTTATTTTAGGGATTTGAAGAACAAAGGCACGAACGGGAGACCAGGATTGTAAATGCAAAGAATCATTTGGCCGTAAAGATATTTATATTCGGTTATCAACTTCTGACAAGATGGGGGCAACATACGCCATTTTTTTTTGTTTCTGAAACAAACGGAAGAAAGAAACAAATAAATAAACAACAGATGAATGAATGAAGGGAAGATAGAAACAAAAAATGGATGAATCAAATAAATAAATAAATAAATAAATAAAGAGAGAGGGGGAGAGGGAGAGAAAAAGGCAGAGGGAATGAAAGAAAGGTAAAGATTGGCAGAAGTGTGGGGTGGGGGTGCAAACAAACCAAAAATAGCAGGGAACTTCAACAACGGAAACATGAGCAAAACCCCTCTACCCAAACGCCACCCTATCGCCCAATAAAACCAAAACAAAACAAGGAAGACAAGAACAACAACAATATCAAATCAACAACAGCAACAACTACAAAAAAGAAAATGGCGAAAACAACAAAATGAAAAACCCAACACAAGGAAATATCATCATTCTGGTCGTGGTGGTCGTCATCGCCGTCATCATCATCATCATCATCATCATCATCATCATTTAAAGTCCACTTTGCCACGCTTGTATGGGTCAGATATCTATGGCTGGATGCCCTTCCTGTGACCAATCCTCACCTATTTCCAAGCAAGGTAATATTTCCCCATGACCATAACCAGACATATCTCAATAGATCAGAAATGAAAGATACAGCTTGCATGATGGTGACAATCTCTTATGACTATCATGCAATGTCAAGGTAAAGAAACAATAACACACACATACCCCCCCCCCCGCCTCCACACACACACACACACACACACACATACACACTCTCTCTCTCTCTCTCTCTCTCTCTAACAGCTTTCATCTTTCAAATCCACTCACGAGTCTTTGGTCAACCTGGAGCTATTGTAGAAAACACTTGACCAAGGTGTCACGCAGTAGGACAGAACCCCAACCCATGTGGTTGGAAAGCAATATAAAAGAGAAAATCAAGATAATGAGAAGACTTGAAAAGATAAGGAGAAGGAACTAGAATTCATGTACAGAATACAGCTATAAGATTCCCACAAGAATTATGGCTGGATATTATTAGGTAAGGCACCAGCTCAGATCTTCTTTTTCATTCAATCCTCAGTTTTGAAAACCAACTATACAGACCCATAAGTCCTACCTCGACTGATGGGAGAGATATTACTCTATACACCAGTGAGAGCTGTTTGAAGATGGGGCTTTGAGAAGAATAAGGAAGACACTTGTATTTTTATAGATGCAGATGCAGATCATGTGATGCGAATGGATGAGGACAGTTGCATAAAGAAGAGCTGATCACTTAAAGTGAGGGAAGTTGTCGAAGAGGGTTACCCAGGAAGACATGTGATGAAGTATTGATAGCCAATCTCAAAATGCTGAACCTTACAAATGGCATGACAGAGGATTGAGATATGTGGTGCATTGCGGTACTCAAGAAGACCTGCCCACGACATCAGAATTGAGATCCTAAAATTAAGGTGCCACATAAAAAGCATTGGTGTAGGTGCTCGTGTCACATAAAGAACACTGGTGCTGATCCCACGTAAAAAGTACTGGTGATGGTGCTACATAAAAAGCACCCATTACACTCTGTAAAGTGGTTGGCGTCAAGAAGGGCATCCAGTCGTTAAAACCAAGCCAAAACCGACTATCGAACCTGGTGCTGCACTTGGCTTTGCCAGTTCCTGTGAAACCATCCAACTCATGCCAACATGGAAAACAGACATTAAATGATGATTATGATGATGATGATGATGATGATGATGGTGCAGATATGTGACCGTCTCCTTTGCTCACTCTGGTATATGGACCTCAAGTAGAGAGGCATTTTCTTTGGTCAGATAGCACTGCCATGTAGTTTTCTTTCTACTAGATCACAGATATTTAACATTTTATGACTTACAACTCTAATAAAAAAAATGTTGCTGTTCTCATCTGTGTTGCTCAAAACAACACATTTTCTCATTAAATTTGATTTGTTTTTGTGTTTAGTAAAAAATGAATATGTGTGGGTGTGTTGTTAACTTTAATGCTCAAAGTTTTAAATCTAAAAGATTTTAAACGTTAAAGTATCATTATTTTTTTTTAGATAGAATGCTTGTGTTTTGCTATGAAAATATGTTTTTTCTCGTGCTTCATGTTTTTTTGTTTGTGTACACATTTTTTAAGAAAGCATTCCTCCACTAACAATCCATCTTCATTTAGATATAAACAAAAACCGAAAAATGGAATTATGTCCAGAAATGACAAATCTTTGGTATTTTCAGTTTGTGTCACATTTCAAAAGTTTCTTATTGAATATTATCCACACAAAAAAAAATGAATATTTTTTCTTCAGTTTTATTTGGGAAAAATTTCAACACCTGCAGAGAGTTGTATAACAAGGCTATACATAGCAAATACCATCATCACCATTATGATGCTGGTGACACCAGCTGCTGGGTAATGGTAATGGAAACCATGGTGATAGCAACAATGATGATGGTGCCGATGACAATATAACTGAATGAATAATGGAAAGAAGAAAGAGCACAATGCAAATTGAACTGTTGTATCAAACAACTGCAATAAAGATGTTTAGTCACAGATTAGATATTACTACTGATATTAGAGCATGAAAACATCAAAAATTCCACTCAGTAGAAAAAATATATAGAAACTATGTCACTGAACTCTATATAAATTTTGAGATAAGTGAGCCGCAGGAAAACACTTCCACCATGGCAGCTGCAAAACATCAAATTGCTAGCAAAGATGAAAAGCCAAGAACAATTAAAAAACTAGTAGATTTTTGCCTGAAGCATTGTCTGATATTTATAAATATTAAACAAAGTTTTAAGCCAAAACAATGCGTGTTTTAAGAAATAATACAGGTCAGTGGTTTGTGCTTTTACTTTGTATTTCAATATTTTGAGGTTAGGACACCTTTTTCAGGAAATCTTTAGAGAAATGGTGTTGTGAGCTGGCTTTCCTGTTCTTAGCTCACGTAATTTTTCTGAAGATTTCCTGAAGAAGGGGTCCCAACCCCGAAATATTGAAATACAAAGTAAAAGTGCAAAACATCAACATGTATTATTTCCTGTAACTTGTGTTGTTTTGGTTTTAAGATAAATTTAAAAACAATAAATAAACTGATGGGGAGAAAAAAACCTCTATATGGACAGAATGTATTCTGAAGCAAAAATGCCAATGCAGGCTCATCAGTGGCTGAAGACTTCAGGACTAAACGCTGAGACAGAAGAATTTATACTGGCAGGACTCACACCCACATATCATCTCCCTATTTCTCATCTATCTACAGTTTTATTACTCTGAAGCTCTCCACCATTTCTGTAACTGCCGTGTATCACTTCCTCCAGCCTGAGTCACCTCTATTTCTTAGTGCCTTCTCCCCAAATTTATCATTGAACAAGCCTTTGCCCTTGTTCACAATTCACTATATTCACCTTTACCCTAATCTCTTACAATCTATCACTCTCCTCCCACACCCTTTCCAACCTTCTGTCCCTCTTCTCTCTCCTATTCACCTCCTTGTACATTGAGGGTACACCCTGACACCTTGTCACCAACTTTATCTCTCTTTCCAGCTACTCTCACCCTTATATAATGCAGGGTAGCCATGTATCACCCCTGGATCAAGAGACTAGTTGTTGTCCCTCTATCATACTTTAGAGTTTCAAACCTAGCATAAAGCTATCTCCTTCTCTACAACACACCAACTCAGTTGAAAGGTCTTCTTAGGTTGGCAACCTTACAAGTGCTCGTGCCAGGAGAAAAGCATCCTGTACACTATGTAAAGGGGGTGGCATTAGATTAGGAAGGGTATCCAACTGTAGAAACCATGCAAAAGCAAACATTAAAACTTGATGCAGTTCTCTAAATTGTCACATCCTGTCTGTCAAAACCATCCAACCAATGCCAGCATGGAAGGTGTATGTTAAATGATTGTGATGATGAGGAGGATATGATATATATATATATTGTGAACATGGAACTCTGTATATATATATATATATATATATAAATTTAAACGGATTACCGCAGCCTATTACTCAAGGAACTCAATAGCAAATACAAGACCACCGGAATATCCACACCGAATAATATTAACCTTGCCGCATGTAAATTTATGAACAAACTGAATATTGAAGATAGAACTGAACCACTCAGGCCCTGCGAGTCTCGAATAAATTTTAAGGACCATAAGAATGACTTTTATGATAAACCATCAGTCCGACTTATTTGCCCAACTAAATCGGACATAGGAAAAATGAGTAAATCTCTATTAGATAAGATCATTCCTATCGTTACCCCTACTATACCTTTAGCGTATGGTCTAATGCGGGTGAGGTCATTCAGTGTTCCCCCAAATTAATTAACAAATGTAAATACTCTTTTTGCAATTTGACATTAATTCATACTACTCTTCTATATCTCCCATACTCTTAAACAAAGCAATTATAAACGCTAGAAACTTCCATTCTATAACTAAGGAGAATATAGATTTAATTTGCTAGCTAGAAGAACTGTTATTAAATTCGAAGATAAGTTATGGACGAGAAAGTATACCTCAGACAATTTTGATATTGCCATGGGTTCTAGTGATTCAGCACAAATTACGGACCTAGTAGGAATTTACTACCTACATGGCCTTAGCAACATATTACCTAACTTACTGCCCTCTTCGTCATTCCAAGCAATAGTAAAACAATTATAGAAAGGACGAGGAAAAAAATCAGAAATTTTTTTAGAAGTCATAATTTAGATATAACATTTGAACATAGCACAAAGGCTATCAACTTCTTATACGTAACATTAGACCTTAAATCGGGTCTATACCACCCATATAGAAAACCATCAGAGACAACTACATACGTAAATAAATGATCTAACTCCCCTCCCTGCACTTTAAATTCATTAGTAAAAGGCATCTCCACTAGAATTACTCAACTTTCCTCTAATGCTGATATATTCGATACATACGCCAACTACTATAACTCAGCCCTATCCATTTCTGGATACAAGCAAAAGATTATATATTCATCTACATTAAATAGCCTCGCCCATAACATTACACCAAACACTTCCCAAATCATCAATAATAAACCTAATGACAAGATAGAACTAACGAATAATAGGTGGAATAACTCCCAGCATGTAACACATAAAGCTACTTGCACCTCATTAACTTCGAAAATTTGGAATTTAAAGGACAAAAGCCTTAAGTTTAGGATCACCTGGGATTATTAGAAGAGCTCTACCTTACACTAATAACATATATGGATGTAGACTTTGTTGCAATGAGTCCTATGAAATATTAAAGAGTCAAGAGAACGAATTTCCTGTCCACACAAATTTAGAAAGGTTTTTAAATATTTTAAACCACTTACATAAGTATATAAATCCCTAGCCTAGGCTATCTTCTAATTTAATAAAATATTCTTACATTCTTAAACCTAATACATTAATTCTAAAGTAGTTATGTTTAGGCTGAACTAAATGTACGCAAGCGCCCATTACACAGTAGTGTTAATAAATATGACCTCACCCTATGACTATGACCTCCAGTAATTTTCAGTGATAACGAATGTATATATAAGAGGATATGTTTTGGGAGAGTACTTAAATAAGCGCATATTTATTTGAGCACGTATTTGTACCATGTTTGTACGTGCATATTTACATATATACGTTTATAAGAATATAAGTGAGGGTGTGTTTTTGTATGCATGTGTAGACATATTGAGTGTATATATTTATGCGTGTGTGTATCTACAGGTAGACAAATATAGATTTGAATATATAAAGGCGCCATACTTAGATAAAAAGAAATATATACATACCAACTTGTAATATGTTTGGTTTAGAGTATAGACGTATATGTGAGCCTACACTTATTATCGTAGTGTATATGTGTACGTGAATGTGTATGTATATATTCAGTAACATTACAATATAATTTATTGCCTGAACACCTTTATCAGAGACCATTCCCCTAAGGTTATTTTATAGTCCACTTCCGTAGAGTTTCTTCTCCTCCCCCATAAGCTTCCACCCTCCCCACACCCTATCCCTTTGTTTTTTGACCACCCCGACATCTTCCTCTTATCCCGTCCTAAATAGCATGAAAATGTCACTACGTCAGAAAGTTAGAAAACAGACGTAGTCATTTTGTAAGATGTCCAATTTTGTGAGAAATTATTGTAATCAATCTTCATTTCTTTTTTCACCTGATGCAGACGATCTTTTTGACATGATGTAACTCGTGGGTTAATCAATAAAATTCTCGTCTGAAACAGCTGTAGTGAACCGAAAAACATCTGTGTTATTTTATTATTGTAATATTGTATGAGTATAGAAAGGATTATTGTAATATTGTATTATTTTTCACCAAACTCGATTCCTTTCCTTGTGTTAGCATCGAGCCTGCAGTCAACGAAGAAATACCTACAATATATGTACCCTCGTGTATTTTGACAACATTTCTGATTCCCTTCTGGAAGTTGCAGCTGTGTGCATAGCTGAAGGATACATCAATATTTACTAACGTAAATAGGAAGTTGTTAACCTGCACCGCCTGTACACCAGCAGGTATTACCTGACTACATCCGGTGATATAACGTTTAAATACTCTGATTCGTATGATGAATCCTCTATATTTCTTTCTTTATATATATATATATATATATATACACAGACATGACAGAAGTAAATAGACACCACGTAAAACATCCTTTTATATTTATTTTAACTTGAACATCTTTATATTGTTTATTAATTGACATTTTTATGTTTCGGGTTCTATATGTGACTGTTTAATCATGCTTTGTACAAAGAAGCATGGAACTGTCCGAATTTCAAAGAGGCCGTATTATGGGTCAATCTGAAGGTGGACTTAGTCACCGTAAAATCGCAGAAAACCTTGGTATCCCGCGTTCTACAGTTAATACAGTGATTGTGCAATTCACCAGAGAGGGGGAGTCCACATTATCTCTCCAAGGTCGACCAGGGCCCTCTGACAGGACACTTTGCTTTGTTGAAAGAAGTGTGGAGGATAATCCTCGTTTTGAAGGCCTCTGACATAGCAGAACAAGTTGATGTCAGTCCCAGACCAGCTGTCGGGTATCTCCGCAAACTTGGTTATTATTGCAGAGCAGCAAGAAGTAAGCCATTTCTTCGACCAGCCAATATCAAGCGGAGAAAAGATTGGACAATTGAGATAGTGGAGAGGCCACGAGCATTTTGGGACATTGTCATATTCTCTGATGATTCCAGATTTGCTGTATTTTCTGACAGTGGTCAAGTGTGGGTCTGGAGTCTCTGTGATCAAGAATATGACGTGAAAAGATTGCAGCCAACAATGAAACACGGTGGCTATTCTGTGATGGTCTATGGATAAATTTGGAGCAATTGTCGATCAGAGCTGGTGGATTGTGAGGGAAACAAACTCAAATAAATATATATTCATATTGCAGAAAGGACTCCTTCCAATCTTCTCCACTGGTGAAATGATTAAAGAAGACTCTTTATTTATGGAAGATGGGGCTCCTCGTCACACGGCTAAAAAGACCCAAGATTGGTTGGAAGAAAATGGCTTCAAAAAGCTTCCATGGCCAAGCCAGTCACCAGGTATGAATCCTATTGAACACACCTGGAACATAATGGATAGGACATTTCATGAAAAGAACAACAAAGCATACTTGAAGTCAGATCTTTTGAGATTACTGCTTGAAAGTTGGCAAGAAATTCCTCAAGAGTTATTCGTCATCCGATCAGTAGCATTGAAAAATGCAAAGGGCATGTCTACTACATATTAGATATACATATTATAATAATTAATGTTATCCAAGGTCGGTCTCCGAAATACGCTACCTATCGCCACTTGGGAAAAGCGATCATGTTGTCCTGAAATTTGA
>JAOPUL010005120.1:0-5000 GCA_027564515.1 Octopus rubescens
GACCAGCAGTCACCCATGCATACCAGTCTCCCCTCTCCACGCCACCGATGTTGTCCAAGGGAAAGGCAAAGGCTGATGTAGCTTGGCACCAGTGACGTCGCAACTCATTTCTACAGCTGAGTGAACTGGAGCAACGCGAAAATAAAGTGTCTTGCTCAAGAACACAACACACAGCGCGGTCTGGGAATCGAACTCAATTGTAAGCCCGATGCTCTAACCACTGAGCCATATGCCCTGAAAATATGTATAAACCATTTATTAAAGAAATGACTAAGCATTTTGTGTAAAGTTTTATTCGTGTCAAGTTGTTTGCCGAGTTAAGTCACAGGTCTTGGAACCAATTACAGACATAAGTTGAGGTATGTCTGTAATTTTAAAGCAGGATATCGTTGCAAAAATCGTGTACAATGCAATCCGTTGACAGGAAATGGCATAATACTGGTAGGTAGAGTGCTCCTGTCAAGACTTTTGTAAGATGCAAGTCTAACAAATGATACATAAGAGAAAGGAAATTGTACACAGGAGTGGAAGTCAGTTGGTTAGCAAGATGTTAACAGCATGTTAAAGATTACTGAAAAGATAGGAAAATAGAAAACTTCAATGACGTACAAACGAGAAATCTGAAGTTACTCTACTAGTTGTAACTCAAGATGTGTTAAAGTATTCGGATACGTAACTAACTGCCTCTGTTCTATTCCTGATAAGCTGGGCCTCACAAAACCAGAAAGGACACGGCTAATTAGCAAACTACTACTATAAACTATTAAATGTATTGTGACAATAGGTAAAAGGGTCCGGAAGTGTAGCATTTAATCAGTAGATATGTATAAGTGTAGACATGCAACCATATGTATATGTGTGTGTGTGTGTGTAGCAAAAATATACAGATCCACGTATGCAATGACATTCACGCCCGGAGACATGCTTACGTGTTCGCATACGTATATACATGCTCATGTGAAAAATAGAGAGGAATATAGCCATATGTCTCTCTCTCTCTTTCGAGAAAGAGAGAGGGGGAGAGGGAGCGAGCGAGAGTCAGCAAATGAGATCGAGAGAATCTCAATATAGAAAACACTTGTAGCGCTCAGATGATTTGAACTTACACTCCGAGATCTTTACTGAGGACCAAGTCAGCGGTATAAAGCGTGGCTATAAGGCGAATCCAAATGAGCAGATATAGAGACAATGATACAAATAAACAGATAAAATTCCTTGGGTTTTTGATAAGCAGAATATATATATATATATACACATTCATGTTTGTTTATATATATACACACACACATTCATGTTTGTTTGTTTGTTTGTTTATATATATATATATATATATATATACACACACATTTATTCTGCTTATCAAACCCAAGGAATTTTATCTGTTTATTTGTATCATTGTCTCTCTCTCTCTCTTATTTATTTATTTATTTATTTTATACACACACACACACACTCCGTTTCAGGTTGTGTAAATTCCAATAAAAGAACTTTGGTTATGCATTAAGAACCGGCTCTTTCTCTCCATTGGTGAGAAATTTGAAAACAAAATAATCAGAACACATACATACGTACAAACAGACAAGTAGGCAGGCGAGTCGGCAGACATATAGACAGGCCAGCAGACACTCGTTCACATAGATACAGATAAATACATACATATAAGTAGATTAAATAAAAGTAAAACGGGGAAGATTATGAAGGAGGTGTTGGGGAAAGAAGCAATTTAATATTTGAAATTAGAAAAATACAACACATGGGTGTGGTGGTGGTGGTGGTGGTGGGGAGCATAGAAATATGAAACGGTACAATATCAAAATATAACTATACAATGGATAACTATCTATCGATCTCTCTCTCGATCGCTCTCTTTCCACACACATACACAAGTACTCACCTCTCTCTTGTATTCACGACTATATAGACTCACTTATACGTATTTGAACGTACAACCGCTACATCGAAACGTATCATGACCTGGGTAACAGACATTTGTTATTTATTCACTGATTGCCGCAAGTTCTAAATCGAACGGTAACGATGTCACGCTAATATTAACTCTCCATATTGACTGAACAACGTCTCCTCTATAAATTTTTTATAAATTTACGGTTGTAAATTCGATTAAAATTGCTTTAGGCTACCTTATTTAAAACAGCAACAATCCAGACAACTAACAATTCTTTGAAGAAAAATATTACATGCTTTTATATTTACAGAATATGGTTTTGAAATGTTTTATTTCTTTAATATATTTCTTGTTGAAATAATGTAGTTTAAAAGAAATATTTTTAATATTTCATAATAGCACAAAAGAATTGTTGTTGCTATACTAGAAATAACATTTTATTCCACATTTAAGGAAATATTGTTGCGATAAAAACGGATGCTCTACAATTTGTTTTCTTTGTGAACACTTTCTATAGATGGCGGTTCAAAATATTTGTGGTAAACTAAGTGTTCGTTTTATCATTCCATTGCATTCACACAATCCAGTTTATCTAACATTTTAGAACATAAGAGAAATTAATATTTATGAAGATTCAGTGTGAAAAATGTCTGAAGATAAGTTCTGTACAGTTAGATTTCCGTTTCTTAATTTAAATCAAGTTTTTTCTTCTTATATTTATCTCGAAGATACCCATGGTGGATATCACAAAATACATAACTTCCTGGTTAATTTCTTTCAAAGAAAATGTTTAAATAGAGTCCGTCAAGCTGTTCCTTAAACCTAGCAGGAAATGTTAAGCCAGTGAGTTACATTCTTTTGTGTTTCCATCTTATATAGAAAAGAGAACAAGTGAGCACTCTTCAGGTCACTTAAATGGAGGTTTTCTTCTCCGAAGACAGTAATACTTCACGGCAAGCAACGGTGATAGATATTTCCCAGCATGAAAAGTGTAGAAGGTTTCCTCTTTATGTGTGTCTCTCTCTCTCTCTCTTTTTCTTCTTTTTAGTCAGAAGAGAAGACAGCCCCCGTGATCCTTTATAGGGTCTCCAAGACTGGTGGGAGGGAGAGAGAAGAAGAAAGGTTATCTTCAAACTGGAGACCTGATCCGAATGCTTGCAACAGAATGGATTTCGTTACAAATAGCCAAGGTGCCAGATGGAGGCGGTTGAGTGTTCCATTCAAGTAGGCGGCAGCATTTGATCTCAGAAAAAACAAATATCCGGAAAAAACACCGCAAGGCATCAAGGCCGACATTTTTACAGCTGGAGACGTTAGAGCGCGGAATAGAATGCCTCGTGGTACTCGTTCCAAATCTTTGTGCTCTTGGGTTCAAATCCCATCGAGGTCAACTTTGATTTTCGCCCCTTTTGGCGTCAATAAAGAACAGTACCAATCCAGGACAGTATTTTAAATCTTCATTTCCCATACCAATACTAATAACCCCAAATCTATTGTCAACGTATTCGATCCTATTAGTTGCAGTCTCTCTCACCAAATATATGCATAGCTTGCAAGCTCTGTGGCGCACCATAAGATAAAACTGATTGCTTCATGGAAGATAGATGTCGTGAGCATTTGCTGACTGTTCGTAACAACACCTTGGAACTCATTAAAACTTGCTGCACAATAGATTTTAATCACCTCCTACTCTGAAATGTTCCCCAACAATTCGGTTCAAATGAGACACTAAAACACGACAACCCATTCTCTTCACATTAGGTACCTTGACCCGCAGACCTTAATATACGCCTAAACTTTAATTTGATTATTCTCTAACGTTTCTTTATTCTCGTAAATCATAACTGTTAGTTTATTGCTGGTATAAGGTTTTCGTTTGGCCTAATGTTTAGGGAAGTACCGTGTGTTCTTGAGAAAAACACTCCATTTCACCTTGTTCCAGTCCTCTCAGCTTTAAAGGGGTAACCCTGCCGACTGGCATTCCGTTCAGGGGGGGGGGTGGCCAACCCACTTTGTCAGCGGAGTGGCACAATTCGAAAGCTACAGCAATGTGATGAAATTCATTGTGACCAGCAGTGTGTGTGTGTGTGTGTGTGTGGTGTGGTGCGAGTGAGTGAGTGTGTGAGAGTGTGAGAGAGTGAGAGTGAGAGAGTGTGAGAGAGGGAGAGAGTGAGAGAGTGAGAGTGTGAGAGAGGGAGAGAGAGAAGCAGCTCGTGTGATATGAATACTATTGAACGCATATACGCATGGTGTGTATGTTTCTAGTTCTTGGCTCGGCCGCGTATTTTAGGCGTAACAGAAGATATTCTCAACGATGTACCTGGTGTGAAGACACCTATAAGTTTAGTCATAGACAAGCAACATAACTTGCACCAAGCCTCGCTCTGGAGCAGTAGACATGTTTCGTCATTCTTGTGACTTATCAATACTACCTACCAGGGTGCGAGACCCGATGTAAGCTAACACGTTAATGACTCCAAAAAGAGATCCTCAGACAGGACTGGCCCAAATGTCTTTCTACACCAGACATCGGCTTGAAACTAAAGTCTTTCATGTCGGTTATGGACCGACAAACATGTCCCAGAACACAAAGCCAACATAAAAAGGAACAAGATTCCAAGGGAGAGGAAGACCCTCATGAGACGACGGACGAAGGTTGCAAATCACCTCAACCAACATCCCTAAAGTAGTGAGACGTTCCGCCTAAAAGCAACACCGCTTAAAAGCAGATAAAGAACCCTGGTTTATAAAAAACAAACCCAAACCCAAAGGCTTTTTTTTATTAAATCAAAGAAACGGCCTCAGTACACTGCAAAATAGGACCCCTTTTCCAAAAAGACAGTGCCCTCACAGACAACCCAACCAGGGTCAGTGAAATACTGAAAGACCAGTTCAAAAGTGTCTTTACTACAAACAAGTGAACAAACCAGTGGACTCCTTTGCCGGCACACCTGCAACTAGGAGGGGGGAGCAGTTACAATATATTACATCAAAATTGGGGAAGAAGATATAATACCAGCCATAGATGAGGTGAGCCCAAACTCAGCTGCTGGTCCTGATGGTTTCCCAGCAATCCTCCTCAATCGAATCGTGC
>JAOPUL010005120.1:10000-11907 GCA_027564515.1 Octopus rubescens
ATGAGTGACTGTTGTTACGGACATACACAAACACATACCTTCTCTCTCGCTCTCTCATACGCGCATATATATATATATATATATATATAACGAGAGAGAGAGAGAGAGTGAGGAGAAAGATGTAGATAGATTTAAGCATATGGGTATGTACAAATGTGTGTTCATTCGTTCGTGTGTGCATGTGAGCGAGTGTGCGTGTGTGTGCGAGTGTTTATGAGTGAGTGAGTGCGCGTGAGAGTGTGTTCGTGCGTGTGTGTTCGTGTATGTGTGCGTGAGTGTGCGCGTGTGTTCGTTCGTGTGTGTGTTCGTGTGTGCGCGCGTGAGTGTGTGTGTGCGCGCGTGAGTTTTCGTGTGTGCGCGCGTGAGTGTGTGTTCGTGTGTGCGCGCGCGTGAGTGTGTGTTCGTGTGTGCGCACGCGTGAGTGTGTGTGTGTGAGTGCGCGCGTGAGTGTGTGTGTGTGCGCGCGCGTGAGTGTGTGTGTTCGCGTGTGTGTGTGTGTGTGTGTGTGTGTTCGCGTGTGTGTGTGTGTGTTCGCGAGTGTGTGTGTGTTCGCGAGTGTGTATGTGTTCGCGTCGCGAGTATGTGTGTGTTCGCGAGTATGTGTGTCATACAATGTGTGTGTGTTCGTCTTTGTGTGCGTTCGTGTGTGTGTGTGTGTTCGTGTGTGGGTCTGTGTGTGTATATATGCATTTGTATGTGTTTATGTATTATTTTTAATCGGCACACACAAACGTAGCTCAAAGGCCGATACTTTTGTACACGATACTTATCAACTACAACTTACATATGTCTAGGAATTTTGCTAGTATATAAATTTCAAAACTAAATTTGCTTCTACTTTGTCGATAAGGTATTTTTTAAACCATCACCTGCCGTTATGTGATATAAATAAAATAAAATACAAAAATAAAACAACTTGCATTCCCGAGTTAAATAATTATTCTCTAGTTTCCTCAATGTCAAAATTTGCAAACGTAGAAGAAACCCAACCAAAACCCTTAAAGTTTAGATATTAATTATGCTTCAAAGGTGATCGACGAGGTTCTTTGGCTTTGCAGCTTCATGAGTTTCCTGAAAAGATAGACTATAACAAGAGAAATCCAACAGGATCTCTAATACTATATCTGCAGTGGTTGGCATCCCAACGTCAGCAAGTGTGATTTCAACGTTCAGCAAAATTATTGAAAAATCATTCGTTTTTGATATTGGACCACGGCCGTGCTACAGCATTGCGTCGAAGAGTTTTAGTCGAACAAATCAAACCCAGTAGTTATGTAATTGTTTAAAGTCTGGTACTTATTCTATCGCTCCCTTTCACCGAACCGCTATATTATGTTGGTCGTAAACAAACCAACACTGGTAGTTTAGCGGTGACGGGGATGTGTGACAAACAAACACACATTATATATATATATATATATATACACACACACAACGGGCTTCTACACATTTCCCGTCAACCAAATTTTCTCACAAAACATTTCAGTCCGCAGCTATATTAAAAGACACTTGCTCAAGCAGGGGATTGTGTGTGTCCACTCAGTTTCACAACCAGAGTTTGTTTACATTCCCGTTAATTAGCGGTTCAGCAAAAGGGGCAGATAAAACAAGTGTCAGATCTTAAAAAAAAAAATACTGGTGTTGGTGTATATGACTAATTCTTTCCTGGCGGTGCCCCAGCATGGCCGCAGTCTGATGAGTGAAACAAAGTAATCAATAAAAGGTAATTTTAAAACCAACTAAAACAGTTTATTTCAAAAAGAATTTTATAACAAAAAGATTTAGTGTATCTTTTTGTTGTTTTAATTATTTTTTTTAGCCCTAGGACACATAAAACCGGTTACCCGATTTCTATGGTGTATAGGTGACGGAGATCACAATGTTCCTTCTGAAGGGGACGTCGGTCC
>JAOPUL010005134.1:0-11514 GCA_027564515.1 Octopus rubescens
GTTGGCGTTAGGAAGGGCATCCAGCTGTAGAAACCAAGCCAAAAATAGACTGGAGTCTGGTGCAGGTCCCCAGCTTGTCAGTTTCCAGTCAAACCATCTAACCCATGCCAGCATGGAAAACAGCCAGCATGGAAAACAGGAGAGAGTCTTAAGGTGTGCAATTTTGTATTTGCTGTTGTTCTGTAGCAGGCCTCTTATGGTTATTAGTATAGACGGTGTTGGTTTGACAAGTGGCTTGGTGGCAGTGGTGGCCAAATGGGGTCCATCAACTGTGGCGGTCTTGCATGCGATATAGATATATATATATCTTTATCTTTTACTTGTTTCAGTCTTTTGCTGAAACTGGCCATGCTGGGACCCTGCCTTGAAAGGTTTAATTGAACAAGTTGACCCCTGTATTTTTTTGTTCTAAGTCTGGTACTTATTCTGTCAGGCTCTTTTTGCTAAACTGCTAGGTTATGGGTATATAAACAAATCAATGCTGGTTGTCAAGCAGTGGTGTGGGACACACACACACATCTCACTCTCTCTCTATCATCATCATTTAATGTCCATTTTCCACACACACATACAATGGGCTTCTTTCAGTTTCCATCTCCCAAATCCACTCACAAGGTTTTGGTTGGCCTGGATGTGTAGTAAAAGACAGTGCAGATAAATCATTATCATCATCATTTTATACCTGTTTTCCATGCTGACATGAGTTTGATGGGACATCACAGTCTAAGTTCGTTCTTAGAGTTACTACCCTTCCAGACATATTGAAAGCCATGTCACATATGTACATTCCGCTTTTAACTTGCTTTATTTGGTTGGATGCCCTTTCTAATGCCAACCACTTTACAAAGTGTACTGGGTGCATTTTACCATGGCATCAGCACTAGAGAGAGCATTTTGTTCCCAAGAACACAAAAGTGTCCTCTTTCCCCTTTAAAATCCTCTTTCATTAGCCAACCATTTTAGCATAGCTGCTCTATGGAGTTTGCCTTCTAGTGTCCTCTCTCCTCTGTTGTCTTAGTTTGTTCGAGGAACCATGATTAAGTTGGATGAGGCTTTGCTTTTTTTTAACTTCCTGGATCTGGACAAAAAAAAAAGCAATACCCATGGTATTTGCAGGCCCTTCTAGACTGCTGAGACTAATACTATTAATATTCTTTTGAATCTTTGTCAGTCAGGACCTGTGGGGAAGACATGACAGTGAAGGAATTCCAGAGAGCTAATTTTCCAGGAAGGAAGGACTGGGTGTAGTGATTAGTATGAAATTTGGGTGGAGTTTGACACAACAAGGGGAATGAGAAGAGGGGGAGGCAAGTTGGGCAAGAATACCAGAGTGAAGGTAGCATAAGTCCAGCCAGCTTTGGGAAACAGAGAACATTATGATTGTGGAAGAAACGGTAGAATGCATATGTAAGACATAAGCTGGAGTTTGTTTGTGAGCAACTATGCTGATCAGTGAACAGTAGTTGACAAAGGGGAGAACTAGAGCGATAAAGAAGATAGTAATAGAAGGCAAGAGAAAGTGATGTCTGAGAAAAATGAATACATTACAAAAATTCTAAAGTTGAGGGTTGATAGTCTAAAAACTGATAATCTTATTAAAAATAACTCATCTTAGACATTTCATAAACTTTTCCATTTTACAGTTGATGACTCGACTTCAACTGTTTCTCATACCAAAGAAGCACCAGGAAGATCTTCCATACCTACGCCATGTTCAACTCTTCCGTGTACATATTTTCACAGTGATTCAAGTTATATGTCTTGCAGTACTTGTGATTGTGAAAAGTATAAAGACTATATCCATTGCTTTTCCTTTAATGGTGAGTAACTGGTCTCATGGCACATTGTGTCATGTTCCATATCACATTTGCCCTATCTGTATGTGTGCATGTATTTGCAATACTTTTACATTTGCATAAATGTATAGATGGGTCAGCTGGTCAAAAGTAGTCCCAATTTTTTTTCTTTTTTTTTTCTTGCAGTGACTGTTGTAGATGTCATATTGTATTGTAGTGGTAGTGGCAAAGGGTGTACAAGTAGCTTCTTCCATCAGCCAAAAGGCTGAGGGCTAAAAATGTGTTCTTGTCTATAAATGTTTTTCACTAACTCAAACTAGGATGTGACCTCTTGTTCTCTATTGTATATATTTGAAGCTAACAGAATGTGTTAAAACTAGTAATTCACAAAACTCTAGCCAAATCTTCTGATTGGTCAAGAGATGTTGGAAGATATAAAACAAAATAATTTTCTTGTTCCTAACCTAAAGCAATATATAAATATTACATCACTCATCATTATCCTCCAATGTGGTTTAACAATCAATTCCAATCCATCAGGATTCACAGTGAAGCTTATACTGTTCATCCTTTTGATCACTGAATCCAAAATATGGCTGGCAAGACCTCCATTCAGGTGATTCTCACCCATGTAACCAATCCATTGCAAAGTTACCTATTTACAGCTGAGTGGACTGGAGCAATATGAAATGAAGCGTTTTTCTCAAGAACACAACATACAGCCGGTCTGAGAATCAAAACCATAATCTCATGATTGTGCATGCAATACCTTAACCATTAAGCCACATTCCACTAGTAAGGGAAAATACCAAGGCTTCTGTGAGTAAATCAATCTAGAATTTTTAGATCAAACTTAGGTTATATTTCTGTTACATATATGAACTGAACTTATATCTGTATCAAAAAAAGGGCTTAACTACTTTGCTAAAGTTTACAAGCTTGAAATTGATGACATTATGTTAGATAATGGTTTTAGGGCTGATATGAAATCAAACTAATACTGCTTTCCATAGAACCTTGACAAATTCTATCTAACAACAAATTCAGACTATTTAAAATAAACATTGAATATGTTAGCCCCATCATTGCCATCTGTGGGCTAATGGCCTCATGATAATTTCTCCTCATAGGGTACAATGTACCTATCAAAATGAGCTATACTACAGTGATGCATATTTTGTTTAACAATTTAGCTACGGCATATCACCTATAAAAAGATTTGAACTATTGATTATTCAATTAGTCCAATACATTTGGTAACTTTCAGTTTTCATTTTCTTTGGTTTTAATCTCATTTGAACCCTAATATATAGGTCTTGGCTACATGTGCTGTAAGGAAGATGTTAGATTTTGTCTTTACTCAAAGAGAACTGAAATGGTTGGATGACCTCTTACCAGGAAAACATATAGAGAAACCTAAAGAGAAAGTAAGTAAAGAGTTGTCTTGCTGTTATGTCTCGTACTTTGTTTAGATGGAGCCTAGCCAAATAGTTAAGGTCTTGGGTTTGATTCCATTGTATGACATTTTGGGCAAATATCTTTTACCATAGCCACAGGTCAACCCAATCTTTGTGAGTGAAATTAGACAGATGGAAACTGTATGGAAGTTCATCAGATGGATTGTACTGGTCATTTAATGGTCCAACCTTGTCACACCAATTCATCATTAGTACTGTTTTTATGTGCATTTTTCATGCTAGCATGTCATGTAAAATTCATTGAGACAGATTTCCTATGACCTGATTCCTTCTTGTCGCCACTCCCACCTACCACCAAGCAAGGTAATATTTCCCTATGGCCAGACCCATTTTCACAGAAGGCTGCAAACAAAAGATTCTACTCATTTATAACTATCCTTTGATGTCAAGACAAGGAGACACACACACACACACACACGTATATGATGCATACATACACACAACTGGTTTCTTTCAGTTTCTGTCACCAAGTCTGCACACAGGGATTTTTTTCAGCCTGGGGCTATAATAGAAGACAATTGCCTCAAGTTCTTTGCAGTGAAACTGAATCCAAACCATGTGATTAGCAAGTGAAGTTCTTAAGTACACACAGATGCCTGTGTCTATTATCCATCTGGGAATTATGTTAAGGGTACACATGTCTGGGGAATACTCACTTCACACTAATTCAATGAACAGATAATTCAGTTGATCAAACAACTGAACGCTCATCATAGAAAACAATGAAGATCCATCTATGTACTTAGTTTAAAAAAATAAATTAGGATTTTCAAAGAAAAGCAGGGAAAGGGAAAGGAGTGTTGGTGGGGTTTGTTTTTCTGTTCTTTCAAATTGGTACTTATATGTAAATATCTTTTTTTATTTGTGTCACTGATACACTTGAGTTACAGATAGTTTAAGTTGATGGCTCTTTAGACAGCCAACTAAGGAGTTTTTCGTAAAGTGAGTGAGAATATAAATCAAAAAATTCTAAAATTCTACTTGTTTATAAAAAGGGGGAAGGGGGGGAAGAGAAATGCAGGGGAGACAACTCTGGGTTTAGATTCAGTGGCAACTAAATCTGACTTTTGCTAGTACAGCAACAACTCCAGACACGTTTTGGCCTTCTTAGACCTCTTCTATGAAGCTAAGTCTAACTTTAACTACCAAATCTTAGAATGACTAGAGAAGTATATAAAATTATAGTGATGTTATAACTTAAAGGATTGACTGAGCAGGGGCAGATAACCAAGGATGCCTGTCCTAAGAAATATTTATTAGTTCAGAGCTGTTAACAGGATGTTCTTCTTCAGTGTCTGTGAGTAAGAGACTTAACTTGCAATAGCTTAGTAGTTTCTCCTGGTTCTGGATAGATACCATACCACAAGACAGAATAAGTGGCATACAACTATAAACAGTAGCAATGTTTAATCTCTTCCACTCTTCAAGTCTTCCAAATTTGTAGCAGATTTGGTTTTAGTATCATTTCATTTGAAAACCTACTATCTAAGTATTTAATGGTAGCTGTTGTAAGGAAAATATTAAAATTTCATCTTCAATAAAATAGAAGTGAAATTGTTAGCTGACATCATCCTCATCATTTTATGTCAGTTTTTCCATGCTGTAATAAGTTGGACCTGTCACACCACAGACTGGAAGTATTTCATCATGCCATCATGTTGTATCAGTTTTTGTCAAGTTACTTCTCTTCTAGTCAACTTGCCTACATTGGCTTGCAAAAGTCATATCTACTACATATCTTTCTTCTTTTGGGTCATGGCTCTTTTATAGCTGGACGTCTTTCCTATCATCAGCCACTTTAAAGTGTGGGCTCCTAATCAAGGAAACATCTTGCAGTGTAAACTTCAAGATTTCCTTTAGGCTTAATCTGTGAAAGAAGAGCTAATATTGGCAAATCTCATATTGCATTAGATCTGAAGTGTCCAATTTTTGTGGCTTTGAAAGCCAAACTAGATCTCACAGACTAGATAGAGGCAATTATTTGGAAAGCCCTATCCACAATGTAGGCTAAAATAAATTGATAAAGGGTCAATGTACAGCATAACAACTTTTTATAATAATAAAGGAAAGAATATGTGGTATTAGTGAATATTGGTGAATGTTACTGAAGGATGAGTGCAAAGATGTCTTCAGTCCTATTAAATAAGAGTTCTAACAGTGGGAACAGAAAAACAGTTATCTAAATGAATTCATAGTTCTTAAGAAAACCAATGCTTGATAGAAAGTTTGCACCTTTCCTTATCATTCATTTCAATAAAATCCATTCAAATGAATATATGCGTAAATTTGGTGGGGGGAATGAGGTGGGTAGGTCACATCTTTCAGTATATGGATTAATAAACTTATTTTTTATTGGTTAACAGAAAATTTCCTTAGGTGTATAAATTTGACTAATCAGAACCTATGATAACCATAAGTGGTGTGCTCAGACTTTCAATGCATGCTAATCATGTATATTTTACACAATATCTTAAAATTAAAAAAATATATGTAAAAGACATTGAATCAGGAGCCTATCTAAACATTGCCCCATGCTATATGTTTGACACCCCTAAATCAGAGTGTATCATTTCCATATAGAGTATCTACATGGTAGAAACATTTCCTCTCCAAACTATATCCACATGAGATATTGAACTCAGTGCTGCATGCTAACAAAACATTTGTAAATACAAGTCAACAAGGGATCCTCTATACAGTGTTAGAAATAGCAGCCAAATTTTCTAAAGCACACCCATTTAAATAAAGTAAAGGGTATATTGAACAATGTAGTCTCTCATTTACAAAAGAGACAGGATGGTTGGAAAAATCTGACTATTCAAAATGACCAGCTGCTAAACAACAGCATTTGGAAATTTTACAACTTCAACCCTGCTACTGCTTACAGAAAGGAATTGTTTTCTATTCAACAGTACTAATTAGCAGTTAATTAGAGGAACCAACCAGGAAGTCTCTACTTGATGGCCTAACATGCAAAAAATAGCAACCAAATATCTTCCTAAAATTACACTCCACTGTCTTAAAGAAAAAAAGGGATGGGCACATTACATAAGGTAATCCTAGATAAAAAAAACAGGATGGTTGAAACAGGAAAGCTTTTTTCTTATTTTGTCATAGCTTTACTGGATCAAGTCTGACTTGATGTTAAACATCAGCAGCAGTTTACAGGTGGAATAAATTGATCTGCTGTGAAAAAGCCAAGTCTTTTTATTCAGTGACACCTCATTCTCCAGCAAAGGGTACCACCCAGAATGAAGTTTTTCTTTCCACACAGCAAACCAATTATATTCCAGTTTTGAACTGCTTATTACCCACTAATTTCCACCCCGAACCATTGCTAGGTTTCTCAGGTCCTGCAGCTTTCTTTAACAACAACAGATTGGTCCACATTGCCAATAACATGATATGAGACACTAATGTCTATGCTGTTCCCCCCTTCCAGTGATTTAGTCTGTAGGAAGGGACTATATATACATGGCCTTTGTAGGGCTTCCTAAGCTGGTCAGAATAATGTAGTTAATACTCTACTTTAATAGATTCATATCGACGACTGGCTCTGCAGTCTACAACTTACACATGGGAGGAAATTCCAAAGTCATAAGTTTTTTTTTAAAAAGAGGGCTAAATTGATGCTTAGTATACTATTGACAAATACCAGTCTCCCACCCCACTCCCACCAATCCACTCCACAAAAAATATTAGTGAAATGTTTTGCTTCCTTCTCCCATATAATTCTTTCTTTCTTTGTCATGGGTTGTAAAAGTTTAAAAAGTTCAAAATCATCTTATTAAACAAGGCAATATATCCATTCCCACTTCAATACTCATAGCCTTATCTTGAGGTGGGTGAGAGCTACCTTGCCATTCCACAAGAAACACTTTTTTTAAAAGAAAAAGTACATATTCTTTTCATTTATTACTTTCTCTTTTTTATAGGAAGACTCTCAACCAAAAGATATGCCAACAGAGCTTGAAGTAGATGAACATTCCACTGATAAAAAGGCTGTCTTCTATATATCCAGTGATATTACGAAATTATGAGTTTATCTGCAAAATTTCTTTTAAAATATATTTAGATTGCTCATATTTGGAAAGTTTTGGGTTTAAGAATTTACCACCACTGACAAGACTGGTGTTTAGTAGTGGGAGTTTCTTAACTCTGTAATAGTATTGTTTATATAGAGATTTAAAAAACATTTCAATATTCCTGATCTTCCTTTTAATCATAAATACATTTAAACTATTACATTTAATGATTTTAAACTGTTTAATGGTGTAACTATTCAACAAGGATTTTGTAATGGCTTTGTCAGAAGAGGAAGGGTAGCGTCTTTTACCTTTTATAGGGCCTTTGAGACTGGTAAAATGGGAGACATTATCCTGAGGCTAGAGACCTACTAGCCTGACCTAGATGCTTGCTACAAAGTGTACTCCAATGGCTCCATTGTACTGTTAAACTGAGCAATCAATTGGAGGATGCAGCTGTTTCACAATTTTAAATAGTGTAAATATTTTAAGATAATAAGTGAGCAATGTAAATCATTTTAACTATTTAATTAGATATGTAATTGTTTCAAACTCTTTAACTAGACTCTTGTTTTAAACTGTTTAATTAGATGAAGGATCATTTGAATTTTTTTTATTCAATACAGCTTAAAAATGTGTGCATGAGTGATGTGTCATGCATAGACATTTCTGTATGTCTATGAGTGTGCGTGTACATGTGGATCTGTATATATGTGCATGTACATGTATGTGTGTGTTCATATACATATATATATATATATATATATCACCATTATTTGTCATGTAAGACACACGTGTTCCATGGAATTTCTTCCATTCTCACCGGATTCTTCCCTCTCCTCTTTCCAACGAAGAGCCATGCTCGAAACGTAAAACATACATTTTTTTCCCTCCTTTTCTTTCCATCTGAGCGTGAATCCAATACATTCTATATGTATGTCCTCTTGACTGTTGTTGTTTTATTGTCCATTACCTATATATAATATGCATGTGTATACATACATGTATGTATGTATGTATATACATACATACATACATACATACACACACACACATACATACATACATACATACATACAATATGAGGGGTTGAGTACATAGAAATCTCTTCAACAATGTTTCGAAGATAAATGGAAGATATTTTATTCTTCCCTAATATATGTAATGTATATATATATATATATAATCAGGTTATATAGAAAGTTCTGTTTGATTTTTAGTATTTATAAGTACATATCTAACTCTATCAGCTCTGGCTAAGGGGATATAATCCACATTTGATCACAGCTAATGCTCTTTAAAATGCACATTCTATGAACAGAAAAGGTTTATTGAAAACAACTTGACAAAAATATATAAATACTTTGGTTCTCTCTTAAGACCTGAAAATTAATTCTGAAAACACCTTATCTCTGAGTAGACATTTGTAACAAAAATGAATACCACAGTGATAGAAGATCTTTATTCTGACTGATTAATATTTTTAGTTTGATCTGGTTATAACATAGGGTCTTCCCATCCTCATTACATCAATAATTTGGAAGAGTGTTAAGTCTGAAAATCTCAATATGCCTAGAAATTGGCCTGACAGGGTTAATCCTGTATATAATTTCATCAATTTTCTGTCACTTTTATCCATCTATTTGTAAGTTTTAATGCTCGATTCAAAAATTTCCTTAGGTTTTGAATTAGAATATATATTTAACTCATTTTCCATACCTTCCTTGCTTACCATATTTTTCCTTTCTAAGTGGTTTCACCAAAGACCTAAATAATTGGAAGTCTGATGGAGTAGTTTGTGGAGAACATGGAGTGTGTAGCATTTTTTCCCCATCTGACAATCTCATATTTTTAGTGACTTGCTTAGTGTGAAGTCGAGTGTTATTTTGATGAAAGAACTCTTTTTTGGTTTATTGAGGTAGGAATAATTCCTTCCATATCCCAACAACACTCAGTAGATGTGGTACATATTTCTTATTTGAGTTTAGACACGGTCTACAGCATTAATTATCATAAAGAAACCATTTCTCATCTCCAGTCATGACCCAATTTAAAAATGGAGTGATTCACAGCAGTCAAACTTTTGTGAAGGATTTGCTGCTGAAAGAGTGTGGTTTTTGAATATTTTTGCCTGCTTCAGTTGCATTAGAACCTTGCTGACAGTTGTAAATGTCACAACTATGCACTTTGTTTTGGTTCTATGATGGGTTCCTCATATAGCAAATTAATGTACTACAATAGGGTTGTTGTGCTGCGGGAATTCATGAATTGAATATCAATCAATGAATACCACCAATATTTATAGCTCTTACAGAAGGAAGAGATACAGTTACAAAAACAACTTTCTATACAACCTGACACATATATATATATATATATATATATATATACATATGTGTGTATATATGTACATACATATGTGCGTGTGTGTGTGTATATATATATATACACATATATGTGCATATATATATGTGTATGTATACATGCATATGTGTATATATACATATATGTATGTGTGCATGGGTCTGTGTGTGTGTGTGTGTGTATATATCCTCAGGCATATGACTGAAGGAAATGGAGAGACAAGATAACATCGGCGGACCCTGCGATATAATGCGAGACAAACACATGGAAGAAGAAGAAGAAGATATATATATATATAAATAAATAAATAAAATGAAACATAAATTTAGTATTTTTTTTTTTTTTACGTTACATCTTTTATGCATTTCTGCAATTGATAATCAATGATGGCAAATTTCAAATATAATTTCTAAAGAACATTCATTCACACCAAGTACATCATCAAACAGGGTGAAAATACAAATCAAAACCATGCAAGCATTTTCTAAAAATACCTGAGAGATACGTGGTGACTAATAGGAGTGAGATAGGATGATGGTTTGGCTATAAATGACAAGTGTATTTAGTGACATAATGATATGAGGGTAAACAATTGTACAGGATTATAGTCACCAATCTGAATATGCAGACAAATGTCAGCAGAATGTTTGATTTACACAGAGCAGAAATGCTAAAGAAGACACACAGCAATCCACTTACAGTGTGTGTGTAGTGTGTAGATAAGTAGATAGATATAAAGGGTGTAGTGTCAATGAAAGAAGCATCATGGGTATATAAAATGGTCAATAGGAATAACCAATAGTAATAATAATGCTAATAATGATATAATATTAAAATATATCAAAAAATACATAATACGTCAATAATAATAATCAAAATATTAATAACAGTAAAGAAAACAACAGTAGAGTTGGTACTGATCATAATGATGTTGATGATGTCTGCTAGTTACGTCTTGTGGACAATAAGCAGTCTTACTCCAGCCCTCCTAATCTGGCATCCATAATCACCACCTCCAACAAATTCAAACCAAGAGGCCAGAATATTATTCATAAGCACCCAACTAAGACTCATAGCAATGCACCAAACACTTTGGCCATAATGGTATGGATAACACCATCTCCTACCACCAATACGGGGTCTCTGCTTTTAATGTAAATCACCCCCCCCCATCCCACACTGGTGATGGAACCACAGACTGAGACTCCACTAATATCAAGATCAATCTACACCCACTGATACTCTAAATCCATAATCCATAAAGGAAATAAATCATGAAATACTGGATAAAAACAAACTGATTATCTTCTTTCTTATATTTTGTATTATCATCTTGGTTTTGATGAAATGCCGTTCCACTGTAATCAACTACAAATACTGTTTAATTTTTCCCATAAAATCATTGTTAAATGAAATGGTACTGAAAGAAATAATTGTAACTAATAATAAAGATGTGCTAAATTCAATCTTTGTCGTCTTATTTGGATTATATGTTACTCTTTGTGAAACCCATACATTAGTTTTACTGGTGATGTTACCTGGAATTTCTACATCAGTGGACTTTCAATTTCCCCTCAGGACTCCAATTTAAGAGTGTAAATAGCCCAGAGTTCAGGTTGAGCGCTGCACTGGAAATACAATGACTTTCTACCCTATCAGAACCTACAATACATACATATGTATATTTATTTATATAAATGTGCGTATGTGTGTGTGTATATGAATATAATACATGCATGTAAGTAAATAAATAAATAAATATATATATATATGTGTGTGTAGATAAGTAGATAGATATAAAGGGTGTAGTGTCAATGAAAGAAGCATCATGGGTATATAAAATGGTCAATA
>JAOPUL010005209.1:0-10674 GCA_027564515.1 Octopus rubescens
GGAATAGCATGCGTTCCATTCTGGTGATGTGAACACGGGGACAAGGCACGACGGTCAAGCGGTAGTAGATGACGGACACTATGGAATGTTCGCCACCTCCGCTCAACCTTTCAAGGATAGTTTGCACTCGGCCCACTTCTGGGTGAGTGCAAACACCTTGGCCCTGACCTCGTTCCAATTTTTCTCCACCTGGAGGTCTGGACCGAACCAAACCCCTAGCAATTTCACCGCTCCCTGCATCCAACGTCTAGCGTCCAGCGTCCAACGACATTGTCGGACGGCATCGGTTTGCCCCTCCACGTTCCGAGTTGCAAACTTACGGACGAGTTTAGTTTTGTCCACGTCAGCTTTTCGTATTCTTCCAATAAGTTGCCGATAACCCGAATCTCCGAAGTTTCCGACACCATTACTGTAACGTCGTCGGCGTAGGCCAACGCCGCTTTTCGCAGTCCTGGTTCCAACGAGATGCCCTGCAATAGCTCCAACTTCCGCAGTGGTGGCTCTAGAGCCAATACATACAGAATGGAGGAGAGAGGCCATCCCTGTCGAATGGAGAGCGTGATTTGTTCTACTGTTCACGTCTCGGACCACCAGTCTACCTTCCGGGTCCAAGCGAACTTTCTGTACTTCGAGGTCCAGGTTTTTCCGAAACAAAACAGCAACTTCCCCTCCACCTCCTGGGTGACAGAGAGATGCGTAGATCTCAAAGTCGTCGAAGATGGGGATTAATTGCTGCTTGTTGTGGGTCCTGGACTCGCTGATGGCTATCACATCTATACGATGTGACCTAGTTTAAGAGTTGGCCTTGTTTCCAGGGCATCCCCAGGCCACGAACGTTCACACTTCCTACTCATATACTTTGCATGTTGGTAAGGAAGAGTTGGAGAAAGACGAAAGGATGTACCTACCTTTTCGTTTCCTGGAGATCGGGCTGTCCAATCTCCATTTGGTTATCGGTAGGAGTATTTGGTGAGGTGAAGAAACATTTTAAAAGGACCATGTTGATTGGTTTTAGACACGGGTTCCCTACGTCCTCCGCAAATTGTTCTTTTAATATTTTATAAGTGTCCGTTGGGACCCTTATCATTTTTAAATGGTACATACGAATGTACATACGAATGTTTTACCTTCGGTTTACACTGAAGGGTTTTTAGAGTTTACCTCCATCAAAGTTTTATTGTGTTTGTTCACGCATGCGTATTGTTGTTGTGTTGTTTTTGTTTGTTATTCGTTTGTCAGTTTTCTTTTTGTGGTTGGTGTTTGTGTTTGGGGTGGTATTGGAGTTTGGTTTGCTGGTAGGAGAGTTTTTTTTGTGGTGGTGTTTTGTTGTGTGTTGGTGATTGTTTGTTTATGGTGATGTCTGTTGTTTTCTTGTTTTTGTGGCGTCGTTTTTTTAGGGGTTTTTTAACGATGAGGCTCTCCTTCATCCTAACAAGAGGCGGGTGGTTAATGATCAAATTGAAACAATTTTCAATAAAATTGATTACTTATTTCCAAACAAATTTAACAAAAACCTACCAGCGAGGTGGCATGTACGTCCTATCAAATCGGTAGATAGATAGATAGATAGATAGATAGATAGATAGATAGATAGATAGATAGATAGATAGATAGATAGATAACGTTGACAGATATTTTAAATTTCTATTGGTTCTTTTTTTCATTAACTTTATTTCATTAATTAAATTAACACCATAGAAAATATAACACAGAATGCTAAGCATACTAAACAAGACAGAATCAATATCCGGAAAACGGAGAGCACCAATTACAATGCAATAAAAACACTAATATAGAACAGTTAACCTGGAATATTAGCAGGAAATCACTCCCTGGGTGTTTTTAACGAAAATAAAAATGGTGGTTTTAGAAAGTAGAATTAAAATATAAAAAAATTCAAAGAATTTCATGGATTTAACGGCTCTTCATTAACTCTTATTGTGTCTCTTAGAGTAGAAGACTTCCTACTATATTCATTATTGGCGTTGTTGTTGTTGTTGTTATTATTATTATTATTATTATTATTGTGCTTGTTGTTATTGTTGTGGCTATTGTCGGTGTCGCTAATGTTGAGGTCATTGTCATTGCTGTTGGTGTAGTTGCAGTTTGGTATTATTGTTGTTGTTGAGAATGTTGTTGTTATTGTTCAGATTGTTATTGTTGTTGCTGTTGTAGTTAATTTTGTAGTTATTTGTTGTTATTTTTGCTCGTTGTTGTTGCTATTGATTACATTCACCGTCATCGTTGTTGTTGTTATTGCTGTTGTTAATTTTTTGCAATTATCGTTGTTACTGTAGCCGTTATTGTTGCTTCTTGTTGTTATTTTGGTTGTTGCTATTGTTGTTGCTGTTGTTATTTTGGTTGTTGCTATTGTTGTTGCTGTTGTTATTTTGGTTGTTGCTATTGTTGCTGTCATCGTCGTTGTTAATTTTTGTAATTATCGCTGTTGCTATCGTTGTTACAGTTGCTTTCTGTTGTTGCTATTGTTGCAGTCATCGTTGTTGTTGTTTTGGTTGTTTTTTATTGTTGGTGTCGTTGTTGTTAATTTTTGCAATTATCATTGTTGCTACTATTGTTATTGTTGTTATTGATGTTGAAGTCGTCGTCGTTTTGGTGCAGTTGTTGTCGCTATCTTTAATTTAAGGTATCACCATTGTTATTGTTATTGTTATTTTTTCCGTTTTAAACTAAAATCGTTGCTAATTTAATTACTGCCTTTCGTTGCAATTTCTTTCGTCATTTTTTTTTTTTGTATTTTTCTATCCTTTGTCATGGTGGCTGAGAAAAGGGCTATACTTTAGTGCCTTAATAATAATAATAATAATAATAATAATAATAATAATAATAATAATAATAATAATTTATTTTATTTGCCATCAGGACGAAGGATGAGGGGGACAATACAAAGACAGGCATAAAGCGTGGGGCTTTACATTTAAGGAAAAGGTTTAAAAAAAAAACAAATAATAATAATCCTTTCTATAATAATAATAATAATAATAATAAAGATTTGTGAACTTGCCAGTGCGCTTATAAACAACTTAATTAATATGACCATCGCGATAGTTCATATCACTATCAAATAAATTAAAACACATTCACACATACACTCATACACATATACGTACAGCAATAATAATAATAATAATAATAATAATAATAATAATTATTATTATTATTATTATTATTATATTTTTTTTTAAACAGCTCCAGGCTATCTTCTATGGTTTTAGAAAGAATCATGGCAGATTGAAAAAATAAAGAACAGTTTTTTTTATTATATTTTTGCCAAAAAAAAAGAAAAATACCAGACTACAAAAATACCATAGCAGGAACCCATTCAAATATACCCACATATTGACCTATCGATCTACCCTCCCACTGTGTAATAAAATCAAAAAGAAAACAAAAAAGAAAACAAAACAAACAATATGAACGACATTTTCTGTTGAATTTAACAAGATGAAATAAAACTGGAAAAAGGTTGAGAAAATATTACACTGATATAGCGAGACTTTGTTGAAATAAATTTGTCGTATATACCTCGAGGCATTTTACAATCAAAACACACACCTCAGTTCATCTTTATTTGGATCCTGACAGCCAGTATTATTGTCAACTGTTCATAGAATCTTTCTATTATTAGACAGGGTGGTGCAGCAGGGGGGGGGGGAACCCTCTCCTATATTCTATAAGGCATTTTATAAGGAATGTGAATCTGGAAGTCGGTGGGATGTCGGGAATTGGGTGGGGTGGGTGGGGGCATTACCGCACCCTGTATTAAGTAAATCTTGTAGAAATATATTTTTTTCTATTTCTTTCCCCCTCGGGTCAGCAATCGAAGGATGTATAGTTTAATTTCTATAAAAGATAACATTCAAAACAAGCTTTCATTACTTTTTGTTCATTCTGTATAACATGTATACCATTATTATTATTATTATTATTATTATTATTATTATTATTATTATTGTCATTTTCTTTCTATTTTGTGTCTGTCTTAGTATTATGCCTCTCATCCATCACTCTGATAGCAAATAAAAGAAATCATCATCATTATTGTTGTTGTTGTTGTCATCGTTATTATTACTCGTTGCTGCTGTTGTTGTTATTATTATTATTATTATTATTATTATTATTATTGTTATTATTTATTAAGGTGGTGAGCTGGCAGAATCGTTAGCACGCTGGGCAAAATGCTTAGCCGCATTTCGGCCGTCTTTACGTTCTGAGTTCAAATTCCGCCGAAGTCGACTTTGCCTTTCATGTAATTGATTTAACCCCTCCTTCCAAATTTCAGGCCTTGTGCTTATAATTGAAAGGTATATCATCATCATCATCATCATCATCATCATTAAGGTGGCAAGGTAGCAAAATCGTTTAACAAAATGCTTAGTGACATCTCTTTACGTTCTGAGTGCAAATACAATGGGATTCAACATTGCCTCTCGTACCTATCGGGGTCGATAAAATAAAGTACCAATCAAGTACTGTGACCAATGTAATCTACTAACCTCCTCCTGCTCAAATTGCGTTCAGCTTGACTAAAACTGTAATGGCAGTTTATGTATAAAACTGAAGACAAGAAAAGTCGACCATTCAGAGATGGTTTAAACTGGAGATTGGCAAGCGGAGGAGCTGTGCCAGACTTCAGTCTGTTTTGGCTTGGTTTCTACGGCTGGATGCCCTTTATAACACCAACCACTCCATAGACTGTACCGGGTGCCTTTAACATGTCACCGGCATGGGTATTTTTAACATGTCACCGGCATGGGTATTTTTAACATGTCACCGGCATGAGTGTTTTTAACATGTCACTGGCATGAGTGTTTTTAATGTGTCACTAGCACAAGTGTATGTAATGTTTATAATTATATTTTTTTAAAGTTAAAACAATGCAATTCATCAAAATACTACAGGCTGATAGTTTTACTTGGTATTTCAATATTCCAGGGTTAGGACCCCTTCCTCAGGAAATCTTTGGAGAAAAGTTGGTATTTGCTGACTTCTCTGTCCTGTAGTGTGTGTCTGTGCATTTGATATGCGTCACTATAGTAACCAATCAGCAACATGCAACTCTGATCTGTTATCAATGCCTAGTGTATACTATTTAATTAAAAAAAGTTTTTATTCCAATGTTTCTTTCTGTAGCTTCAATGGAAACCTGGATGTCTTGGGTGTGGCATTTCTGTAGATGATTTTTGACATAATAAGCATTAACATAGAAGTGTACTTTAAATCCATATATGTAATTGTCTGATGGTACTTTTGATGTAAAATTTGTTGCATTCACTACACATAGGACCTCAGACATATATTTTCATATTTGATCAGGCAGTTGGGCAGTGGACATTTGGTGTTGTTTTATCTTGGTTTGTTTTTAGTTAGGACTGTTCCCAAGGAAGGTTTGAAGTGTGCCAGTCATATATAAAATCCCTCCCTATGGTTTCCACAGTAGATTGCAGCAGTTGTTTTCTTATTAAAATGTGGCAATTTTCAAAAACATACATTATCCTTGGATGTATGGATTTTGTTAGGAGGTCTGGTGATGTTCTGGCATTTAGTGAAAGAGTATGAATAGCCATTCTCTATCAGGGCCATTCTGAATTGTATTGTGTTTTTGCTTCCTGCCTCATTACATTTACAGTGTATATTGTAAATCTCATTTCTAATGTTGGCCATCTTAGCTCTGATGGACAGGGATGAATTATGATATACAAATAGGTTCTTGCATGCCAATGTGTTCAGTTAGTAAGTTGATAACTGGGGTTGCCTGGACAGAGTTGTATAGGGAAATAACGTTTAAGCTAAAAAAGTAGTTATTCTAAGTATGAATGGGTTGAACTTTCTCAGTTTGTTGATGACTTTGGTGGAGCTTAAAACATGTCCTGGGAATGTTTTAAGTAGTGGCTTGAGAACATTAGGTAGAAGCCAAGAGATTTTGTAGAAAGGTCCATTGACACTGGATACAATAGGGATAATTTTAACCTTTGTTCCCAGTTTATGTGTTTTAATGAGGTGACAGAAGATGTGGGGAGTATGCTGTTTCTTGAGATAAAGTTGCACTTAATCTTGTTCAAGAGTCTTTCCTCTTTATAGTTGTTCCTCCAGTTGGTGTCTATGGTAGTTCTGAGTTAGCTAGATGTAATGTTTTTGATGTAGTGTTAAGTGCTTGAATGCCAGTTCCTTGCTCTTATTTTTATCTATCACGCAGAATTCTCTCCCTTTGTCCGAAGGTAGGTATATAAGGCTTTTTTCTATGTAGGTTTTGTAGAGTGAGGAATTGTGATCTAGAGAGATTAAAGGAAGGAGATGAATGTTTTTATAAGATGTTGAAAATTAAATGTTTATGTCTCATTAACTTAGCATTACGTTCAGAGTTAGAAGGAGGCAGGTGAATTGACTTGTCTGGGTGGTAGGTAGGGAATCTAGTAGTGCTCATGGTAGAAGTGGAGCTAGAGATAGTGTTATTGGAGGATGGGGAGTTAGACTTCAGAGCTGATATCCATTTTAGTTTATTTCTATATCAATCTTTAGTTTGCCATTAAATTTTAGTTCACCTAAAATGAAAATTTGGACCAATATTTAGTAGATGTATCTCCTTGGTTTGTAGGATGTCAGATAGATCTGTAACACGTATTTGTTGTAACTAAAAATAAGCCAAGACAAAACAACATCATATGTACATTGCCCAACTGCCTGATCAAAATTGAAAAGATATGTCAGAGGTCCTATGGAGTGTATAGAATTATGTGTAGTGAATGCAACAAATCAGGAGCACCATCAGACAATTACATATATGGATTAAAGAACACCTTTATCCTAATGCCTCTTCTGTCAAAAAACATCTACAGAAATGCCACACCAAAGACATCCAAGTTTCTATTCAATCTACAAGAAGAAACATTGGGAAACCTGAGTATAAAAGAAGCTATTTTAATTAAGAAACATAAGGTGCATTCAAAAAGTTTTTGAATTTATTTTACCCCCACCAAAATTAATGCAATGTGGGCAAAATAATTTGGGTGGGAGTGATGCCACTCTTGTGCAGTTGTGAACATTTTTGCACCAGTAGGTTACATCAGTGTCCAGCTGTTATGCATAGAGTATAGACATGTAGTGCACACTCATTGGATTTTCGTTTTCATGCAATATGGCTGAACACATCGAGCAGAGACCATAAACCTATGTCTCATCACCAGTGATGATGGTTTTCATGAAGTCTTGGTCATGGTTTGCACAGTCCAGCATGTCCTGAGCGATTTCCATGTGTGGTTGCTTCGGCTGCTCCACCATTACCTTGGAAATGAATTTCGCTGACACTCTCCACATGCACAAATCCTCCGTTAAAATTGAATGCACTGATCCTATGCTTAATCCCACTTCATGAGAAATTTCCTGGGTTGTTACACAATGGTCTTCCATGACTATTTGCTGAACCTTCTTAATTGGCTCCTCATTTCAACTGTGGATGATCTGCCTGAGCATGCCTTGCTCTCCACTGAGGTGTGGCCATGTTTGAAGTGGTTGTACCATTCCTTGATCTGAGTTTTACCCATGGCATCATCGCCAAAGGCCTGCTGAATTTTCTGGATGGTTTGAGCTTGAGTATCACCAAGCTTTTGGCAAAACTTGATGTAATATCTCTGCTCAACACATTCAGTGAAAACGAAAATCTGACAAGCACGCACTACATGTCTGTACTCTAGGTGTAACAGCTGGGAACTGATGTGGCCAACCAGTGACAAAATTTTCATGCATGCACAGAAAGGGTGGCATCACCTCTCACCAAAAGGATTTTGCCCATGCAGCATTAGTTTTGACAGGAAAAAATAAAGTCGGATACTTTTTGAATGCAGCTCGTATACACCAGACATTAATAACAGATCAGAGTTGTATGTAGCCAATTGGTTACTGTAGTGACACATATCAAATGCACACACACTATAGGACAGAGAAGTCAGTGAATACCAAATTGACTACCAAATTTTCTAACCCTGAAATATTGAAATATGAGACAAAAATATCAACTTGTTTTGGTTTAAAAAAAAATATAAATAAAAACATTTATATATATGAGACAATGAAAACTACACTATTATATATATATATATATATATACACGTATTTGCACAGAAATAATTAAATAGTAAGATAAAACATAATAATTTTAAAACAAAATATGTAAGATTACTGGTTAGGCTGAGTTGGGCGCTCCACAACTTTGTTCTCTCAACAACTCTTCACTCTGTATTCAAGTACAATTGAATGCACCATTTCATATGTTTTGAGGTCTTTTATATTAAAACAAACCAAAATTTTGAGGATATTCTTTTGAAAATGTTTTTTTACCATTCAGTCAGGAAGGGAAGGGTAGTGCCTATGATCAATTCTTTCAGGGCCTTCAGAACTGTTGGAAGAAAGGGAGTCATCCTCAAATTGAAGACCTGACCCAAATGCTTGCAACAAAATGAGCTTCACTAAAGGCATCAATCAAAGATCAGGAGGTAATGTTAAACCTGGCAATAGATTAAGTTAACCACTCAAGAACTCAGAATGCCAAGAGCTTGAACAAATACTGCAAGGGATTTTATCTGATGCTATAACAATTTTGTTAATCCACCCCTCTTTATTTTATTGACCTTGAAAGGATGAAAGGCAAAGTTGGACTCAACATGATTTGAACTCAGAGTGTAGAGGTCTGGATCAGATACAGTAAGGCATTTTGTTTTATGCTCTAACATATTCGTCAATTTGCCATTCTGATCTTTTGTTTCTATTTTGTTTCTGATTTGCAGATTTTTTCATATAATAATGAAATTGAGGAGGAAGGATTATGGTGTTGCTGTTGCAGTTGTAGTTGCTGCTTTTATTTTTTGTTTCTTTTGATTTTTTTGCTTTGGTTGTTGGTTTGTGTATTTTCCCATTGCTGTCTTTGTTGTTGTTGTTGGAGATGCAGGCTTAGCTGTTGTAATTTATGATCTTGTTTCTTTTGTTGTTTGTGCTGTGGTTATTGGTGGGCTTTCTTGTTGGTCTTGTTTTTGTAATTGTGGCTTAGTTCTTTTTTGTTTTGTTTGTGGTGGTTGGACTGAGAAAATCATTGACATTCCTTTATTCTTTTTTAGAGTTCAGCCCAAGGACTGTGGCCATGCTGGGGCACATCCAGTATTATTATCTTTTCAATGGCCATTCTTGTTGCATATTGTTTGTGTTTATGATAGTAATAACAACAACAACTATGGTAATAATGATAAATATGTCATATGGTAGCAATTTACTGTGAGGTGGTCTGATTCAGTGAAAGCTAAGTGCATATGTAAAATAATTCAAAATATTACCTGCTATTCAATTTGGCTCACTGAGATTCTCATTAATTAGAATTATCATATAGCTTTATAGAATTATCATATCAATAGCTTTATTGTTGTTATAATAATAATAATTATTATTATTTATTAATATTATTATTGTTGTTGTTGTTGTCTTTTAAAAAATTTAATCAGGACCTAAATGCTTCCATTTTGGCAGTATTTAAAATAAGAATATAAATGCTTCCATTTCCTATAGTATTTAAAATCAGATTTTAACTTTTATTGAAGTATCCTTTGAGATAATGTATAAAAATTGATTTAATTGAAGACATGAAACTGTATATGATGATGATGATGTCAATGATTAGCATGATGGTGGTGGCCACTTGAGATGTAGAGTGTTCAAATCTGGAGTATTTTAGTTGAATTTTTCACAGAGATCAGAGTATTCAATAAATTTGTCTAAAATTGAAAGTCTTAAAATGTCATGTTGCAAACGGCATGCTGTCAATGTGTAAATGATATGCAAACTATATGCAAATGGCCCACTAACAACAATATAAAAGGGTCCCACTATATAAATATTTCACTAGTTTACTTTGTTTCTATGATAGTGTGGTTGAGTTGGTGTACAAATTATAATACATACTGAAGTTGGATCTATTTTTCCTACTTGCAACCATTTATCAGATTAATAAGTATTTTCTAGTTGTTTAATTCCAGATCATCCATGATGATGCAGACTTATGATCAAAAGCATTCCAGCTTTTTATAGATCTAGGACTACATTCCTGTAGCAGTCTGAGAAAACCTGCTTACTTGTTAATTCAAATATTTTCTTGTTATATAAATTATTAAAATAAATATACAATACTTTGATGAAAGTATTTTAGGTCATAGGGTTTCTCTGTTGAGGCAAAAATCTCAGTTTATGACCATTTATAAAACATTGTGCACAACCCTTTATTTCAAGTACTAATTTCCTTTCAGGTAATTTTATCAAATACTAATTCCAACTCTTTTAAATTTCCTATTAACAACATTAATCTCTTTCCATAACCCAAAACTTCCATTTCAATAAGGCTACTCCAATGGACAGTGGCAGAGCCTAAAGGAAGCCAAGCTCACATGGGAGCTGCTATATATTAGAAATAGGAGCCAAATCTCCTTCTGATCATATTTTACCATTGTAAGGAAGGACACATTTGATGAACTAGGCCTACATATATCATGTCTCAATAAAGACAGGATGGTTATGTCTGCTTAATCAGGGCTGATTTGGAGTTAAATAATGGTTTCTGATTTAGGCACAAGGCCAGCCATTTCGGGGGAAGGGTTTAGTCGATTACATCGACCCCAGTTT
>JAOPUL010005349.1:0-12122 GCA_027564515.1 Octopus rubescens
GTATGTATGTATGTATGTATGTATGTATGTATGTATGTATGTATGTATGTATGTATGTATGTATGTATGTATACAAAAGAATCATATTCTTATATATTTTACTTACCCCCGTCCCCCCTATCGGTTATATTCCATGTACATGAAACTTCCTGTACTTTTGAAAAATCGATCAGCCAGTCGATTGGACAACATGCTTTTTACTTCCTTGTATACCTACGCTAACGATCACTCTAGCTCCGGTCTCGTACGGGTTGAGTCTCCAGTTCAAAATGTATGTCTTTTAAGGTGAGTGTAAACTCACTTTAGTAATTATATTTATCCATGAAAAGTTTTTGTCTTTAACCAAATTATGGAATTTTGTTCTTATAAATCTGTATTTATTGGCAAAACGAAACAATTTGTCGGAAAAATTAAAATATGATTGTGATAACCAGTGTTCCATCTTCTCTATACCTAAATATTTATATATATGGATATGTATGGTTCAAATGTACAGAAAACAAAAGCCAGAGACAGGTGAGGCAACAATACGCAGATGTATTAGTTTGATGCTCGGGAAAAATGGAAAAGCTTTTGACATTTCGAGCCTAATGTCTTTGACAGAAAGGGGGGAGAGGGAAAAAAATGGAGAAAGAGAGAGAGACAAAAAAAGGTGTTGGGATTAATGGTTCCATATGCTGGAATGACTGGAAGGAAGAGGCCAATGGAAGGGGAGATAACAGTGACCTGGCAAAACTATGGCGTGCAAGCATGTGTGTGTATGTGAGGCTGGTGTGTGTGAGTGTATATGTGGTGATGGTGGTGGGGAGGGAGGGAGGGAGGTGAGCGAGTGTATGTGGGCAAGCAGAGGATCGTGTGAGCCTGTGTGTGTATGTGTATAAGTAAACATGTATGTGCGCTGTGTAGAGTGATATGTATTATGTGAGTGTAGGCATGTGTTTATGTGTGGAAGTGTGTGAGGCTGTGTATAGTATGTGTGTCTGAGGCTATCAGATGTGTGTGTGTGTGCAAACGCATGTGTTTAGCAGCTAATGTGTGCATGTGCGAGTTGCGTGTGTGTTTGTGCTTTAAGTGTGTGTGACACTAGTGTGCATGGGTATTGTGTGTGTTTATGTGTAAATATTGTTTGTGTGTTGTGTGCATGTGTACTATGTGAGCGAGTGTAGTCCCTGTTATCAGTTGATGTGTGTGTAAATGGGGTTGCTGGATAAAGTATGTATGTGAATTTGATGTGTGTGTGTGATGTTCTGTGTTTGTGCATATGTGTATGTGAGTTGGGACATTTGTATATGCGGTGGTCAAGGATGCATGGAGGTGCAAGGTGGGATAGGGGTGACAGGAGGTAGGGGTTCAAAGGTGTTGGGTGCTAATGTGTGTGGAGTGGGAAGGAGTGTGTGGTGTTGGTACTGAGTTAAACGGTGTACAGGTGTGTGGGGATGGAGGAGGGGCAGTGGGAGGTGTATGGTGTGTAAATGTGTGTAGAGGTGGGTTTAGATGAAGAGAGGTGATGAATTAAGACCATTAGGAGCAGAGGAATGAAGAGAGAAAATCAATTCCTGCTCTCAGCAGAGGCGAGAGTCCAGGTGGCCTCTGTGCAAGGACAGTCCAAACAGGCAGATGTTGTAGCAAATGACTGGTTGAGTGAAAGTGGTGTGAGACTGGGGTGTCATTGCCAAGTCTAATGTCCTGGAGATGTTCAGCAAACTGGTCGGCTAAGCACCGTCCTGTTTGACCAATGTACAGGGAAAGACAGAGAGCAGGAGATACAGTAGATAACATTGCTGGAGGTGCAGGTGAATGAATCGGTGATGTGGTAGGTCAGTGAAGCAGTCTTGTTCATTAGATGCAGGTGGAGTATAGTGGAATAGAGCATGCAGTCTGACACAGCACATGAAGTGTTGGATATCAGCAAGGGTTTGAAACTCATTACTGGACAGAGTGAGTGGTATGAAATGAAGATGCCTACTAAGGAGAGGATGCTCTACTTCAGAGAGGGGAAGATCAGGAGGAAGGGGTGGTGGTAGGCTGGGAGGAGAGAGGAGTAAGTGGTAGGTGGGTGGGGTAGTGGAGGGGGTGGGGTGAAAGTGGAGTGGGTTAGGGAGGACAGGAGAAGGGGTGGGTGTAGTGGTGTCAGGTAGGACAGGATGAAGGGGTGTTTGAAGTTTGTAGTGTTTAGTGTCAGCATGAAAGTCATGGAGAAGGCAGTTAAGATGGAGAATGAAATGCAGAATGGAGTGAGCAATGAAGGAGGTGCAGTAGAAGAAGATGGAGTAAGCAAGAGGGAGAAGGTGGTCAAGGGTACATATTTTGGAAAGATTAGAATGGAATGTGGTATGCATGAGGTGGCAGGAAGGGTAGCAGAGGATGTGTAAGATGGTGGAAGCAGAATGGAAAGTAGGGTGGAAATGGAGGTGGAAACCTTTGGGTTGAGGTAAAGGCAATGATTGAGGAAGGAAATGTGACTGGAGAAACGTTTTTTTATTTTGAAAATGAGTAAGAAAAAGTTGAGAGAAGGTTGAAGGCAGCAGATAGGAAACGAGGTGAGGAAATATTTGAGACAGTGGTGTATGTGGAGGAGGAAAGATTTGTGATTCAGCATGCTGGAATGATAAATAGAAGATAAAAAAGAAATTGTGGTAAATTGGTATGATACAAATCAATGACAGTGTACAGTAAAATCCATGATGGTAGAGTCAGAGAAGTGTAAAGTTCCAATGGTAATCCGGGTGGAGTGATGGTAAAGTGGTTAAGGAGAGGTACTAAAGTTACGAGAGATGAGGGTCCAAGAAAGAAGGAAGTTCAGTCAGACAGGATCAAACTGGGGTGACCACGTGAGCGTATATTATGTATGGTTCAAATGTACAAAAGACAAAGACAGGTGAGGGTGTATTAGTTTGACACTTGGGAAAAATGGAAAAGTCTTTGATGTTTCAAGCCTATGTATATATATAGGTATGTATCATCATCATTTAACGTCTGTTTTCCATACTGGTTATTGGTTGGATGGTTTGACAGGAGCTAGCAAGCCAGAAGACTGCACCAGGCTTCACTGTCTGTTTTGACATGGTTTTTACGGCTGGATGTTTTTCCAACCACCTTACAGAGTGGACTGAATGCTTTTTACGCGGCACTGCGAGATCTGTTTTGACATGATTTTTATGGCTGGACGCCCTTCCTAATTGCCAACAACTTTACTGAGTGTCTTGGGTGCTTTTTACATGGCACCAGCATCAGTGAGGTCTGGTTTTGGCATGGTATTACAGCTGGATGCCCTTCCAAATGCCAACTACTTTACATTGTGGACTGGATGCTTTTTTCGTGGCACCAGCACTAGTGGGGTCACAAAGTAACTCACAAGACAAAGATCCTTTGAGAGGAGGTGGCCTTGTGCCAGGTGATGAAAGGTTAGAGTATGACAGAGGAATAGAAACAGAGGTTACCCCGTCAGAGGGAGAGAGTGATCAAGAATGAGAGAGTGGAAGAGAGCAAGAGTGTGAGTGCAAGAGAGAGTGAGAGAGAGTGATAGTGCGAGAGAGAGAGAGAGAAGGAGTGGAAGAGAGTGAGAGTGCAAGAGAAAGCGAGAGAGAGATGGTGGCAATGTTCCAGGGCATACCCTCAAGGTATGGGGATAAGAATATAAATAAAATGGTAGAGTATTGCCATGGGTGCATGAGTAGGCAGTAGGGACTTCACATGAATGCAAAGAGTGGGGGACAGGAGCGGAATGCAGTGATTGATGAAACCTGGGTATATAGAGGAGGAGGGGGCAACAGGATAGCAATGATGCAGTGGGCAGGGCAGTGAGGACAGGATTGGGGAGTGAGAGACAAGCATAAGCATAGTGCATGAAAAAGAGGAAATGTGAGTAAGAGAAGAGGAGATGTAGTTTGGTTATTGGGGTAGGGTGTATGAAAAATTGTATTGTTATATGTGGGTGGAACATAGCGCTTCCAGAACTCAGTTTCACTGAAGTGGGAGGATCTTCTCAAGAACCTCATATCGCCAACCATTTCGGTCCCTTGTCATCTCCTCCTTGAGGCCCAACATCCTGAGATCGGTCCTAACTACTTCATCCCATGTCTTCCTGGGTCTCCCTCTTCCACAGGTGCCATCAACTTTAAGTGATTGGCACTTCTTTATACAGCTGTCTTCATTCATATGCATCACATGTCCAAACCAACGTAGTCTTCTCTCTTGCATGCTGCATCTGATTCCTCTTATGCCCGACTTTTCTCTCAGCACATTTGCACTTTGTCATACATGCACACTGATTAGCCAACAGAGCATACTAGCTTCATTCCACTCTAGTCTACACATGTCTTCTGCATTCACGGCCCATGTCTCACTACCATGGAATGCCATTGATATACAAGCATCATACAATCTGCCTTTCACTCTGAGAGAGAGCCCTTTTGTTGCTAACAGAAGTAATAGCTCTCTGAACTTCCTCCATCATATTCTTATTCTAGCAACAATACTTTTAGAACATCCTCCACCATTGCTAATTTGGTCACCTAGGTAATAGAAACTATTTACAACCTCAAGAAAAATTCCTGGACATTTGAGAGAGTCTAATTCCCATGTGTCCTTAGTGCTTATTGTTCCTGCGCATCTGCCACATATGAAGACAACTACCTGTGATTCCACTGCACCTCTTATGTGTCCATAGCTTACACTGGGTGCAACAAATGGAATTACTTCCAACTCCCTTCCTATGTATTGAGCAGGGCCTGACGGAAAGAGAGTCTTATCTGTTTTTTTGCCTACAACAACTTTGGTCTTCACTAGGTTAACTTTAAGGCCTTTTGATTCCAGGTTTTGCTTCCATACCTGGAATTTCTTCTCCAATTCTGCAATAAGAGCCAGGTCATCAGCATATAGTAGCTCCCACGGGCAGCCAGTTTTAAATTCCTCAGTTATGGCCTGAAGGACTACGATGAATAAGAGTGGACTGAGAACCAAGCCCTGGTATACTCCTACTTCTACACTAAATTCATCACTCTACTCATGGCTGACTCTCACCCTACTGACAGCACCAATGTACATGGCTTGTACCGCTCTAGCAAATCACTATCTACTCCTAGCTTCCTTAGAGACCACCAGATAACAGAACGAGGGACTCTGTCAAAAGCTTTCTCCAGGTCATCAAAAGCCAAGTACAATGATTTACTTTTGGCCAAATACTTCTTCAGCTGCCCCACTAGGAAGATGGCATCTGTTGTACTCTTTCCAGGTACAATACCAAATTGCATCTCATCTAGTTTAATTCTATTCCTAATCGATTGAGCTATAACTCTTCTCTGTAACTTTCATGACCTGGTCCAGTAGTTTGATACCTCTGTAGTTGTTTCTATCTAAGGCATCACCTTTACCTTTTAAAGCTAACTATAATACTACTACACCAGTCATTGAGGATGGCACCTTCCTGAATAACCTGATTAACTATACGAGTGACTAGGCTGTATCCTACACCGCCAGATATTTTAAGCATCTCAGTGGTGATTCCTGATGGTCCCGGGGCCTTTCCTGTCTTCATATCCTTAATTGCCTTATACTGCTGTCAACTCTGATGGACGACCCCTCGGTTCAATATTTGAAAGACTCTCCTCCCGTGTATTCTCCACATTTAGTAACCTTTCATAGTGGCACTTCCATGCTTCTTTCTTTTGAATAGCTAAGTGAAAGCATACCATTATCTATTCACACACATTTCTCACCCACATCTCTATGCAATCCTGAACACCTCACGCTGTAGAACATTGGCAAATTTCTTACCTTCTGCTATTCCTTTTGCAATGTAAACATGTCGCCCAGCTTCCCTTCTGGCTACATGATATAATTCTCTGCTTCCATTGTTTTTCCAGTCTTTCCAGGCCTGTCTCTTTGCTTTTATAGCACTGTCTACCTCCTTGTTTCACTGCCATGTCACCCTTGGCCTGACTGAAACTTTGTACCAGCCACAAATTTGGTCTGTAGCTCTCAGTAGGTTGTCCCACTGGAACTTCCAGTTGTCCTCTAAGCTATATGTCCCTAACTCCTCTCTCACATCAGAAGCCTCCATTAGAATATCTCATAAATTTCTGTCTGTTTGCTGGATCTTTGAGTTTCCATAATCTTTTTTTCCAGAATGGTTTATTTCACTGACTAATTCTGAAGTTACTAACTAGTAACCTATGTTGGGTTGTAAATTCTTCATCTGGGAAAGACTTTGCATTTGCAAGCATCTGTCTATCTCATTGCCTGGTGAGGATGTAATCAATCTGGCTTATGTGCCCACCAGACTGATAAGTGATCAGGTGGTTGGCTGGTTTTCTGAAGTTAGTCTTGCAGATCATGAGATCATTTGCATCACAGAACTCCAGCAGCCTCATTCTCTCTTCATTCTTAGGGCCAAAGCCATAACTATCACGCACACCATGGAATACACACACACACACACACACACACACACACATATATATATAACTAATATTGGCACCAAGCAGTGTTTAGGTATAAGCAAACTTTAGGTTAGTTAAAATATGTTTGTGACATATTTCAACTGCTAAAAGGCAAATTCACTGCAGTTACCATGGAGAAAAATCCTTTCTTATGGTAAACAAGTTGTAAATACACCATATCTATCCAGTGTTGCCTCCTGTTGGATTCCCATACATTGATGTTTCTAGCTCTTTAGCTGTTATCAATGGGAAATACCTAAGAGAGGCAACTCTGGATAGATCTTATTAAAGCCATGGCTTTAACTAAAATATTACGGTAATTTACATGAACTCGGTGGCCTACTGGTGCAAATCAGTCAACATTGTTGACTGTATTTTAGTTAAAGCCATGACTTTAATAAGGTCTAGAGTTGCCTCAGGCATTTCCCATTGATAATGGTTAAAGAGCTAGAAACATCAATGTCTGGGAATCCGACAGGGAGCGAAACTAGACAGAGATGGTATTTTTACACCTTTTTTTTACCATAAGAGAGAATTTTTCTCCATGGTAACTGGTGAATTTGCCTTTTAGCAGTTGAAATATGTCACAAACATATTTTAACTAACCTAAAGTTTGCTTATTTATCATCATCCTTTAACGTCCGTTTTCCATGCTGGCATAGGTTGGACGGTTTGACCAGAGCTGGCAAGCTGGGAGACCCAGGTTCCAGTCTGATTTGACTTGGTTTCTATGGCTGGATGCTCTTCCTAACATCAACCACTTTACAGTGTGCGCTGGGTGCTTTAACGTGCCACCAGCACCAGACTCTCGGTACTAATGCTTTTTACGTGGCACTGGCACCATAGTCCGGGTGCTTTGACTTGATGAGGCCGTTTCTTAGCAACAGAGCTCTCAACGTGGCTGCATCTTAGCACTAGGATTCTCGATGCAGTCGCTTCTTAACACAAGACTCTCGATGCAGCCGCTTCTTAACACAAAACTCTCGACGCGGCCGCTTCTTAACACAAGACTCGATGTGGCCGCTTCTTAACACAAGCCTTTTGGCGCGGCTGCTTCTTAACACAAGACTCTCAACGTGGCCACTTCTTAGCAACAGGATTCTCAACGCGGTTGCTTTTTAGCAACAGGATTCTTGATGCGGCAACTTTTTAGCAACAGGAACTCTCGATGCGGCTGCTTTTTAGCAACAGGAACTCTCGACACGGCCACTTTTTAGCAACAAGAAACTCTCAATGTGGCCGCTTCTTAGCAACAGGATTTTCAATATGGCCACTTCATAGCAACACGACTCTCAATGCGGCCGCTTCTTAGCAACAAAGACACTCGACACCGCTTCTTAGCAAAAAGGACTCTTGACGCGGCCACTTCTAGTGACAGGACTCTTGACATGGCGGCTTTTTGGACACGGGTGCCTAACAGGCACAGGACTCTCAATGCAGGTAGGTCTTCTTGAATACAATAAGGTATCAAGTATCTCGGTCCTTTTTCATTTCATCTGAAAGGTTCAGTATACTGAGGTTGTCCTTCAGTACTTCGTCCCATGTCTTTGAGTGAACAGCATTTCTTTATGGAACTATAGCTCTATATCTGCATCACATGGCCAAACCAGCAGTCTTCTCTCTTGGACACTGCATCTAATTCCTCTTATGTCTAGCTTCTCTCCTAGTTCTCTGGCACTCTGTCACACAAGTACACTTACGTTACACATCCAGCAGAGCATACTAGCCTCATTTCTTTCTAGCTTTCGCATGTCCTCTGTATTCATACTTGTTTCAGTCATTTGACTGCGGCCATGCTGGGGCACCGCCTTAAAGGGGATTTAGTCGAACAAATCAACCCCAGGATTTATATTTTAAAGCCTAGTACTTATTCTAACGATGTTTTTTGTTGAACCGCTATGTAACCGGTACATAAACACACAGGGATGTAAACTCACCAACACTGGGTGTCAAGCAGTGGTGGGGTCAAACACACAGATATATACATATATGAAGGGCCTTTTTCAGTTTCCGTCTACCACATCCACTCACAAGGCTTTGGTCAGCCTGAAGCTATAGTGGAATACACTTGCCCAAGGTGCCACGCAGTATGAGTGAACCGAGAACCACGTGGTTGGGAAGCACACTTTTTATCACAGCCACACCTGCGCCTATAATAAAAAAAAATGTTCAGTCTCATTGCGTGGCACCTTGGGCAAGTGTCTTCTACTATAGCCTCGGGCCGACCAAAGCCTTGTGAGTGGATTTGGTAGACGGAAACTGAAAGAAGCCAGTCGTGTATATATATATATATATATATATATGCATATATATGTATATATCTATGTGTGTACCCCCTTGTATCTGTGTTTGTCTCCCACCACCACTTGACAACTGGTGTGGGTTAGTTTAAGTCCTCGTAAACTAGCGGTTCGGCAAAATGGATCGATAGAGTAAGTACCAGGCCTGAAACAATAAGCACTGGTGTCGATTCATTCGACTAAAACTTCAAGGTGGTGCCCCAGCATGGCCGCACTCTGATGACTGTAACAAGTAAAAGAAAAGAAAAATACATACATACGCATATAAGAGTCATTAGTTTTGTAGTTAAGGGGAAAGTACTCAAATGTGTAACTTCGTGCAAAAGTACTTTCTTCCACAAAAATTTATTAGCATAGCTTATGAAGTAATTTAACCAATATTTTATATTAGCATTTACGATATTTTTGTTGGCTTTTACCAAGTGACATTTGCGTATTTTGAACATGGTTTGTTTCCCTAGTTGGTGCCAAGAATAATTAGTTTCCGTAAATGACGCACGCAGTCTCTATATGGTTAGTTTAATTGTCAATGAAGTTTGTTGTTCAGGCGGAAATAACCAGTTGGCAATATAACGTAGAGAAATAAGTTACTTCTTTGCTCAGTGATGTTTTCTAGGCCGACATTATGTACTAAATTAATCCTCATTGTATATTAATTTGTTCTGGTGACGGTAAACTGTTGTAGTTATATACCGCATGACGTTTTCAAAATTCAAACATTATTCAGTGAAAAAGTCTTTCATCGTTCAACTTGCAAACTCTCTTAATGGTCTTCTGGTAAGTAAAACAACTTTTGATTTCGAATTCGTTACATATCCCACTGTGGTGGATTTTTCCTTTCATTTTTTCGAGGACGATAAAAATAACGTACAGTGAAGTACAAGAGTCTATTCAAACCACTGATTACATTCTTACAAAAGAATTTGCCTTAATATATAAAACAAAGAAAGCATTTTTACCATTAGTAATGCTCTTATTTTTTCTATTGTGCAAAAACTTCACGCCTATATAAAAACAACAAAAAAGTAAGATTGCTTTCTTTCTCTCTTTTGCATTGTACTCTTTACAACAGGTGTCCTCAGCCTACGAGTTGTGTGGGTATCCTTGACAATATATTGATTTTTCTCTTGGTACAAAGCAACAACATTTGTGTTGATGTCAGTACTAAACTAATACTTTGCTTTTCGCCCTGTCAGTATTATTAAGGCCCCGGAAGAGTAAAACAAAAGTCGATCGCAACAAGGTTTTAACATAGAACGTAAATTACCACGAGGCTTTTAGTCCGGCTTTACTGTTTTTGTCACTCTAACCTTCCTCAAAAATACATAAATGTAATATGGGGCGAAGGAATCGACTATACTTTTAAAATAGAAATAATTTTCTTTTCTATTGCGAAATGTTTTTTTATTTTTTTATTTTCAAGACTATCTAACCTTCACAAAAATTACGTAGCTGATTCAAGACCTCAAACTTTAAAGAACGGAGAAAACACGGCGTGGACCTTTCTCAGAAGTACTTGTAACTGATAGAATCGTAACAAAAAAGGGTCCACGAATAGGATCCGATCGATATCCGTTGTAATTATTTTATGTAATTTATACCTTTCGAAACAGTATTATCCCATTTGCATTCTATAAATTTGAATCTTGTATTTATGCAAGAAAATAGTCTCTCGTAGTCTGAAATAAACTTAAAGGAAAAGGAAAATAATACGCCCGATTCATTTGCGCATGCACAGACGCGCGAAAAGGTCTTCCCTTTCTTAAAAGACGTTCCAATCGTGACCATCTCATCTTTTATAGTCCTTTCTGGACAGCTATTCCGGAAGTCCGCTGGATAATTTGGTCTGAAAATTTTAAGAACTTAACAACTTTCACCCAACATCCTAGAAATAGCAATTTAGGGCAAATCCATAGAAATATTGAAAACCAAACTAGACATGAAAAATAAAAATGGGATAGCTATGGGTGGAATGATTTCGATCATATGTCTGCTTGATTAGAGCTGATCTAAACAAAATAACTAGCGACAGATTCGTTTGTGTGTGTGTGTACTGCTATCACCCAAACCCAGAAATAGCAGCCACATCAATACATACATTTCGTAAATTAATTCATATAAATATTCCATTCTATACTGGGCACGAAGGCCTGGAATTTTGGGGGAGGGGAGTAGTCTATTTTATCGACTCAGTTCGTAACTGGTACTCACTTTATCGACCCTGGAAGGATGAAAGGCAAAGTCGACCCCGGCGGCATTTGAACTCAACGTAAAGTCGGAAGAATTGCCGCTAAGCAATTCTCAAGGCGCGTAAATATTGAAAACAAACATTATTTTAAATAAACCTGTGCGGAATTCTGATCGAAGTGCATCGTTATAATCGGCTGCATCTTTTACTTTTAAATTTTGTTCATCTTTGAACATTTTTTGAAATAATTTTTGTTTTTGTTACTTGGACAGTTGCATCTTCGTGTGTGGGGGGAAGGACATATTTACTATAGAAAAACCAAATAAAAATAGGTATTAATGCTGTCCCTTGATCCGCGTTGTTAAAAACAAGTCACGACTGTATTAATATTTTTTTTTAGAGATTCCGTACTCTTTCAATAATTTGTATGTAAAATATAACTTGTAGTATCCGTGGAAATTGCACGGATACTGTTAGTATATACGTTGGTTCGAAGTTTAGAGAGAACCATGAACTATACAATTTCTTTTGAAATTGTAGTTTGTTTGAAACATTGTATTCTTTAGATGGTGTTAAAGTCTACATAGTATGGAATGTGAAGTTTTGTGAGACAGCATATCTAAAAAAGCTACAGTCTTTGTTACACACGTCTACTCTTTTACTTTGAGTTATCTATTTTATTTCCATTTACGCCCAAGAAGTAAACAAATCTTAACTATGGAATTAAACCGAAGACATAATATAGCTATATTACTCTACTACTGCATTTCTGGTAAAGCTTTAACAAATCCTAATACGTTGCATTACATCCTTATTTTTATATCAGACAAACGTTCATAGGTTTGAATCCTCAGTCCAATTGAATGTAGAACAGTTGCTGTCACACTGAACTGTAGATTCTCGCCCCCCCCCTAAGTTGCTGAAATATAGGCGCAGTTATGTATGGGTGTGTGGTTAAAAAGTTTACTTGATAACCAGATGGTTCCTGGGTCATTCCCACAGCGTTTGTGTGTGTGTGTATATATATAACTTTGATGTTTCGGCCAGTATTGGTCCAAACCATGTCTAACTTATATATCATCATCATCATCATCATCCTTTAACGCTCGTTTTTCCTTGCAAGCATGGGTTGGACGGTTTGACCGGGGCTGGCAGGCCGGGGCCAACCATGCTCCAGTCAGATTTGGCTTGGTT